>PVJX010029384.1:0-22970 GCA_004027295.1 Dolichotis patagonum
TCACATAAGTGAATTCCTATAATGCCCCATCCTGCATATATGTATGTGTATGTGCATTTGTGTGACTTTGTGTCTGTCTGTATGTATGTATGCGTGTCTTCTTGGTTCCGTTTTTCTGGAGAACCATGATCAATATGACGGTTGATTTGAGAGTTTATCAAGAAGCATCCTTTCTAATTTTTTGGATTTGCTTTTTGAGCCATTATGTAGGTCAGGCCAGTTTCAAATGCTAGGTCCTCCTGCCTCAGTTTCCCTAGTGCTAGAATAACAAAGGTACACCATAATGCCCATCCAAAGATATCACTTACTAACCAGAGTGCTAGATTCAAATTGTAGCTATACCATGACACTATTGTGATTGTTACGAACACTCAGCCTCTGATACTCATGATTTTTTCCTTTTAAAAAAAGGGAGCAAAATTTCCACTTAGTAGGAGTGTTGTGTAGTTATTAGAAGCCAAAATCAAAGTATTAGTCTTTCCCATGGTGCAAAATAAACACTCAATCCAGATTCAAATACAAAAAAATGTAATTAAATTATTATATAGAATGAAGGATAGGAGAAACGGATCTAAATATCTAAGGGAAAATGAATAAATACATACAAATCAATAAAAAAATGGAAGAGCTATGCATATGGAATAGAATGTAACTGAATATAAATTGGTTTGAAAATGAAGACTACAAATCCAGAGTGTTAGGTTTATAGTAAGAGAAAAGTCCACAAAAAGAGTAGCAAGATGGCCCTGGTATTGCAGAGTACACTAAGGGCAGAACACTGAGATTAGAGGTCAGCTGGTCTAGGGAGACTAGCAAATTTGGTAGCTATTGAATCCTCATATGGAAATGGTTTATTTTGATATAGGTTTCCAACCTGCATAACAGAAAATGGTACACAAAGGAGAAAAAAACAAGAAGAAGAAGAAGGAGAAGGAGAAGGAGAAGGAGAAGGAGAAAGAGAAGGAGAAGGAGACGAAGGAGAAGAAAAGAGGTCAAGCTTTCAAAAATGACAGTCTTCCATACCTTCCATATATTTACCATTATTGAAAACTAATAAAAATTGAGGAAAAGAAGAAAATTTTCAGTTTTGCATAAGCTTTAGTTGATGTGTGCAAAGACAGAAAATTACATTAACTGTATCAGTAGTAACTACAGAAAATCTAACTTCATAGAGTGTTTGAATGGTCTAAATCCTATAGTTGTGCTTTCCTTCATGATCTTCACAACATATTATGATGTGGACTTTGTTTTCATTTTGCAAATGAGAAAAAAATTCAAAAAAAATTTTTTTTTTTTTTTTTTGTAATGGGGATCAAACTCACAACCTAGCGTTTGCCAAACGGGCACTTATGCTGCTGAGCTAAACCCCTGGTCCTTTTTTTTTTTTTCACTTTATAAATGAGAAAAGAAATTTCATGTCAAAAGGATGAAACTACTATGTGAACAAGCCGCAATTCAAACCTGTGGCTAATTTCAAGACCCATGATTTTACTTACCATATGAATACAATCTTGAAAACAACCAATCTAGAAAACAATGCATCTAAAAGAACCAGCTTAATCTATCATGATAAGGAGAAAACTAAATAATATTAAGTGATGCTTCTGGATTTTAAATGACTGTAAAAATTCTCATTATTGTTTTAACATTACTAGTTTTGCTCATAATACAGGTTAATCTCTACTGAGCATCCTACATTTTCCCAACCAATCTATTCGATCATCAGTTCATTATTTCAACAGTTGAGCACTAACAGCACTATTATTTGGTTTTGTGAGAACTGGAACTATTTAAAGAAACATTTGTAAAGCTATCATAGATTAGATGACATTTAGCCTTCCTAAATAATGGGATTGTCAGTCTTCTTTAGTTTGAGAGAAACAGAAATTCTGCTTTCCTTAATGTCACTTAAGGGAAATTTTTTCTTAGCGGACTATGATGAACAAAATACACACATCACACACATACACACATGCAGTATTATAAGTAGCTTTATTAAATATAGATTTATCACAATTATACATTTGGTTGAATTTAGACCAACACTCCATGCACGTATACAATTTTTGATGAAGCAAAGGCAATAACATAGATCTTTACGTCCAACAATGAAGCAAAACATGCACAAATGAACAAAACCAAACACAGATAAATATGAAATGTAGAATTAAGATAGGAAGTAATTTTTATTAATTGATAAAACAATAATAAATTCAGTCAGTCAAAATGAATCATTTACTTGCAGTTAACTAACAAGGAAAGTCACTATGTTTAACAAAATGTACTAAATCCTATGTATCTTGCCTTGGTCTGAATGTTTGTTTTCCTCTAAACCAAATCCCCAAATTAATGGTAAGAGAAATTGGGAATGTGGAAATAGAGTAGGTCATGGTGGTGAAACTCTAGTGAAAGGATCTTAAGGGGAGCAGAAGCCAGATTTCTTCCCGTCAGTCACATAGAGAAGCAGCATCACCCTCACCAAACCAAATCTCCTGGATTTCTTAGCTGCCAGGATGACGAGAATATGAATTTTGTAAACCACTCAGTTAACGGTATTTTTGAGATGTCAGCCCAAACAAACTAAGACACAAATATCATGACGAATTTTCACAAAACCTGGGAAAACTAGATGTCATTTGAGTTTTACAGAGGAGGAGACTGATCCTATGGACTTTTTCAAAATAATAGAAACAATGTTCTAGAACTGTTTTTGTTTCGTTTGCTGTAGACCTCAATAATAAGGATAGAAAACCAATAAAATCTTATCTTCATTTTCAAACAAAGAACAGTTTAGCTGAGGAACCAGATAATGTAAACAGATATATAATAATGAAATAACAAAGAAACACATTGAAAAACTGTGTGTTCTTGGGTGTAACTTGGGGGAGATTTTCCACAGAAATGACACTATCAGCTCAATTGTAAAAGTTTAGTAGGATTTTTTCAAATAAAAGGAAAAATTAGAAGGCTTTTTTAGACCAAAAGAAAAAAAAAACAGAAATGCCAATGTATCATGTCACTAAACAGGGTACCTCAACCATAAGGAGAATCCCATCCCATCAGCAGCTCACAGTATATAGAGACATGCAAGGCAGAGGAGATGTTGCACTGTGAGTGAGATGGAATTCAGGCTGACAACTCTGCATTTTATTGTGATGATAAAAATACAAAAACAAAGGGGTTGAAGTAAATTAATCCTAAATTTTTTAGGCTATAGTTCTGCAAAAGAGCAAAGTATAAGGTATGAAGTTAACAGCCATATAAAACATACAGAAATATTCTGATTCTCCTTTTCTGTTTACAGAAATTACACGAGTGAAACTAAAGCCATCACATAAAAATGCACTAGTGAAAATATCACTGCCTATTCTAATAATTAGGGCAAGGAGGAAAGAAGACATGTGTAGTATGTTATTGTACTTGAGTAATTAAGAAATAGTTTGGCTTTGTGGTCTTACAGTTTTATAAATGTACAGTGACTACTTTTTGTACTCCATCAAAGATGATGCAATTTCAGTGGTCAAATCATGGCCAAGAGATCTATTGGTTTTTAAACTTACATGAGACTAAGGGATTTGAACCCATAATGTAGTCTTAAAAGTTTACAAGGTAAAGTGACTTATTAAAAGAAACTGTGGAAACAATACAGAAAAATTAAAATACATAAAATTAAACTAACAGGTACTTTCTATTGAGAATGACTGTATACAGATACAGTTCTTGAGAGTGGCTCTTGAAACATTAAAAAGCAAACAAATGCCATATGTTTGCTATTTAAGGGCTCTTGTCTACACTGTAGTATTAACACATGAGGACTAATGTGATGGAAACATGCAGAGTATGTCTTTGGGACATCATCTGGTAACCCAGGAGCTTGCAGTTGAAAACAAGGAAAGAAAAAAGAAAAGAAAAAAAAAGAAAAAAGAAAAGAAAAAGAATTAGTTAAAAGAATCTATAGATGCAAAGAATAGTAATTTTGAGCATTTTTCTTGTTCAAGGACTGTTCAGATTATATCTTAAAATGCAAATTAGTGACTGTCTTAGTTACTTTTCTATTCTTGATGAGACAAAATGCCCAACACCCAATATTAAAGGAGGAAAGGTTTATTTAGCTCACAGTTTTCTGTGGTCCCAGTCCATAATTGGCTGACTCCAGCACATGCTGGCACATGGCAGAGAGGCAAAAATTCCTGACAGTGGAAGATACCAAATGAAACAAGAGGAAAAAGGAGAGAAGCAAGCCTCTTTTTGTCTCACATATTATATGAAGACCACCCATTAGGGCAGTATAGCACTCATACTCCCAATCACAGCACTACACAATTAACCAATCACAAACTCTAGATTCAGCCACCACTGAGAAGCCTGCCCCCGGTGACAGCATGAGGTTTTGGGGTGACATCCAGGCACAAACCATAACATTCTGCCTCTGGCTCCCCCAAAACGATGCACATCCTTTTATATAAAAGACGTTTAATCCATCTCCAACAGTTATCAATGTCCTAACAGTTTCAGCATTGCTGAAAAGTTAAGATCTCCTCTGAGATTTAAGGCAAACTCATAGATGGGAGTACTTGTACAAATGAAAAAAGGTTAAACACTTCCACATTCAATAGCATTAGTTAAACACTTCCATTCCATAAGTTTCAAGCAAAGAATGGAACCAAAGCAAGTCCAAAATCCATCCAGGCAAATATTAAGTCCTGTAATTCCATGTGTAGCATCTGGCCAGTTGTGAGCTCCAAAGGGCTCCAAAGGGCTCTACTTCTATGGCATTTCCAGTAGTATTTCCCACAGCTTCTCTCTTGGGCTCATTGTGCTCCCTCCTTGCCACTTTCCTTAGATGATCCACATTCATGTTCCAATACTCCATGTTCTAAAGTATCCATGCATCTTTGGCTTCACTTTCACACCTTCAAAACTGGTACATATCTTGGATTTAAGGGGCCTTCTGCTATCAGAATGGCAGCCTTCTTAAGCCCACAACTCTTCTATTCTGAATGAACCTAATACCAGCATCATGTGGATGATGCCAAGGTCTTCTTCCAGCATCAGTAGCCAGGCTTCCCTCTCTTTTAGCTTTGGGATCCAGTGTTTGGATTGCTGAACACTCTGCATCCAATTCTAAGGAACAAATTCTGCAGCAATTCTGGAACATGGTGCAGCTGCTGGAATTCTGGAATATGGTTCCCTGTGGTTATTTTTTTTTCTCAAAGCAAACTCTTTTTCTTTCGTAGCTTTGAGGCTACAAAGAGTGGAGACTTGCTCCTTCTTGTGATGCCCTCAGGCTACCTTTTCTATTCTCTTGTCCCTTCTCAGCAATCAAGACCTCTTATGCTCTATCTTTGCAGTCCATTGAATACTAGAGCTTCTTTTCTGGTCAAATTAACAATGTTTTAAATCATTTTCTGGAACCTCTGCTTTTGGTTCTCAGCATTGATTTTACTAAAAGCCCCCAACAATAGCCATATCACCACCTCAATATTTGGCAGTCTTGAAATTTCTTTTGCCAAAATAGTCCACTGCCCTTAATCTCAATCACAGGCAAAGTCTCTGGACATGAACAAACAAAACACATATTGCCTGGAGTTCAGCAACCAATATAGTCCTTCTTCCCAGCAGAAATCTCCCAAGCTTAATCTTACTGGCAGAATTTCTATTAGCCTTCTGGTTTTCTGAACTTGGACTAGAATCTTCCATAAAGAATAGCCCAAGGTGTTTCAGCACTAGTCTTTCAGGTGAAATCTCCAAATCTTTTCAATCTCTTTTCACAAGTGATTCTCAAAGGCTCCTGACCCTTGTGGTCAAGTGTGGGCACAGCAGTAACCCCACTTTTCGTACCAAATTCTATCTTAGTTATTTTTTCTCATTGCTGAGACAAAATATCTAATAGCCAAAGTTAAGGGAGCAAAGGTTTATTTGGTTCACGTTTTGTAGAGGTTTCAGTGCATAATAGCTGGCTTCAAGGCAGGATGGCATATGGCAGAGGGATAACAGTTCATGGTAGCCGAAGACAGCAAAAGTAACAAAAGCAAAGGAGAAAAGGCAAGCCTCTTATCCTCCCCTGTACTGTATTCAGACTATGGTCAGTGCAGCACTGACACTCCTACCCCTAGTACTAGACAATTAACCAATCACAAACTCTAGATTCAGCTGCCTCTGAAAAATCCACCCACCATTACCTCACAAGTCTTTGGAGTGACATTCAAACACACGCCATAAAAGTAACCAACACATTAAAAAAAGCAAAGTATTGACTTTGGTGTTTTATATTACAACAACAACAGATCCAGAAACCAATCATAAGCTGTCATTATTTGTCTTTATCCACTTCAAATTCTACTCCACTATTTCTCGAGAAGAAAACATAGTCAATTGTTTCAAAAGCCATCTTTCTGCCATAGAGACCTATCTCCAACACAACCCAACAAAGGGGAAAAAACAATTATAAGGCTGGGTTAGCAGAAAGTGAGCAATGGAACCATCACTTCTGCCACTCTTTCAGTAAGATAAATTAGTCAACATTGGAAATGACAACATAACCATGTATATTTTCCCACCAGTCTGTTCATGATTAAAATATGTCTTAATTATTTCCTCTCTACCTTAACTATCTTTCCAATATTAGGGACATTGGCTTAATCACTTTAGTATTTTGGTATGAAGAAAGCTCTTATTGGTTCTCTTTAAGGAGTGTTTGACTCACCTTCCTAATAGGGCTCATACACATTTTTCTTCATTCCTCTGCCTTAATTTATATTTACTGGTCTGGCAGTATGAAGAGAAAGTATTTCATTTGTTTAAAGTGAATGTTTATAAGTATTAGCTCCTTTTTAATGAGGCCACTAATTGTAAGACTGAGCTTCTGTTTATTTATTTTTATTGACAATAATAGAAACTATTGCTCCATTCAGGTCTATGTTAAGAGTCTTGTATATGCATGAAGTCCTCACAAAAGTTCTCTGCAGTACTAAAATACCTATCATGTAACATCTGGGGAATCAGATGAAAGTATGAGTAATGAGTTGTTTCATGATTTAATTCCTATTCCTGGTACATTAAGCTTCCAGTTGGAATTCACAAACATTGAATAAAATAATCTAACCAGTGATTCCAAAATTTAGGTCCATTTTCACATTGATTGCTTAGGTTGCTTTCCCTCCTCAAAAGCAACCTGAGGTCAAATAAGATTTGGACATATCACTGTATATATATATATTTTTTTTTTCTTTATAGATTCAAAATGCATATTAGGACCTTTAAAAATTCTAAAATGTCATGCAATCAAGACACCAGTTTAATTTTGTTTAGCTATACACTTCCCTAATGAGACATAGGAACTTTCTGATTCTGTGTTCAATATCTCATAAATTACTCACTGTAGAAAATGTTGCCATTCTTTTTTTATCTTGATTCTCTAACAGTGAATCTCTCGGGGTTCTTGTCTTCTACTTTTACACATCTTATGAGCCTTCATTAGTCAAGGCATCTTCTGAACCCCATCTTCAAGAATATGGCATCACTTTTTTTTTTACTAGAAAGCCTTTTTTGATAAGAATGCATTGTTGTTTAAAAAATCCTCTCTTTAGACTCCTCTTTTTCTTTCAATATGCTCCTTTTATTTTATATGGTGAACCTGTCTATGATTGGCCAATGTGTGAACACATAGCTCAGGCAAGTTCCATACCACTATGATTTCCATTAATAGCCCACTCTTCAGGTTGAGGGAGAATCTCATCTCTTGTAAGTTATGTCATAATCAAATCTTAAACACACCAGTGTCTGCTACAGAGAAATCAGCGGCCTGATATCAAAGAGTATCGCATCACAAAATTCATAAGCTTCCTAGAATCTCAGAATCAATTTAAATTCTATACTTGTAGGCAAATCCACTATTCTGGAAGATCAAGCCCTTCTATTTCTTGATACGGTATTTACAAATTAAATTTCAAGTTCATCGTTGGCCTGTAATACTGTTGGTAGTAAGGAGTGCACCAACTGTTTTGACCTTACTTGTATCGGCAAATTCCTACTTCTTCAGTCCATGAGTCTTTTTATGTTTTTTCCTTCATAAATATGGAGCAAGAATGCTGAAAAGAGCACATAAAACCACTTGGCAGCAAGGCGAACATTATTGAACCTAGTTTGTTTCCTTGTGTAACATTTTCTCCATGTAAACAATGCATTGGGTTCAAACTTGTAGTTATGCTTGTGAAATCATCTGGCTCTGAATCAGTGTTAAACCAATAATACTTTTATCAATGAATAAAAACTTATATTCATGCTTATTACTGACATAGCATTTATTAAGATGTCCCCTGAAAATTTAAGGATGTTATGAGCAAATTGATAAAGCTTGCACATACAGCTGATCAATATAATACAGCACAAAGGATGTACCATATGGTTTGTAACCAGGCAAACCTAGGCACAAACTCTGCCACCTGTTCATCTCTTAACCATGTGATTTTAATCAACTTATTTAACCTCTGAAAGCTTCAGCTTCTTCATCTCTAAAGTGAGCGGGATATAAAACCTACATGAGGTTACTTCACATGTTAAATGAAATAGCAAAGAAACATTTGGTATTGTGCCAAAGTTGGTTTCTAACGTTTCTTGCAACAATTCAACAATAGCATCATTTTTGATCAGGAAAGTGGCTGGCTAAGAAAATGTTTCTTTCAGATAATGCTAGAGATTAAGTTGAAGGAACTAATGATGCCCTAGAAATAGATGAGATTTACCAGAATTGATTTTGGCCCCACCTTGTGAGTTTGAGCTATGACAGAGTTAGGGGACATAAAAAAATTTGAAAACAGAAGCAGATGAAACATACCAGTACTTACAGGGTTCATGCAATGCAATTATCAAACTCATGTCCCCAGAGCAAGGTTACACATCTCTGCGGAGGTTGGCAGAGCAAAGAATCTGTGATATATCTGTGCCATGGGACTAGAGTTTGAATCCTGGAATTATGTCCAAGATGGTAGCTTGCCCTTCTCCCTTGACCTGAGATATGTACTTGTGTGATACCTGGTTTGTCCAAATCCCAAAATTCGTTACTGAGAGCAGGGACAAGGCAGAACCTTCTCACTCAGTGAGTATATTTCTGTGACGGAGCCTTACCTTTTGCTCCCTGTAGCTGTGCACACACAGCCAGCACTGTTCTAGATTGATCTTGTCCAGGTTTCCTTATCAACCAATTATGACACATTCATTCCATTATAATGCATCAATACTGTAGACTTCAAATTCCAAAGCTTCCTAAACTTCCTAAAATGACCTTAATATTTTTATTATAATGTGTTCTAATTTTCAAACTTTTGCAGTGATGTCCATATTGAGAAGGGTTGAAATTTGCTCCCACTGTAAAGGAATATTTATTTTAAAAATAATAGCAGAACTTAAGTGATACTGGGAACAATTGCTTTGAGTAAGTGCAATTCAGAAACAAACCCTGTGTAATTTATTGTTCTCTATTACTTTATATGTTTATTGAGATATAATCAACATATCATATATTCACCTCCTTTAAAATATTCTATAGTCACAGAACTATGAAATCTATTGCCACGTTGAATTTGAGAGCACTTCATCACCTTGGAAAGAAACCCTCACCCATTTGCAGGTGCTTTTTATCCCCCCTCTGTACTTCCCAAATACAGGAACCATCAAGGTGAGGTACAGCTGTTCTGAAGTTTTCTTTTTTTTTTTTTTTTTTTTTTTAATCGGTACCAGGGATCGAACTCACGACTGCCTGCTTGCAAGGCAGGCGCTTATGCCGCTGAGCTAAATCCCCAGCCCCCCTGTTCTGAAGTTTTCCTGTGTGTGAGGACAAACTGAATGGCTCCTGAGAAGAATGCAGCTCAGGTACTCATTTCACTCACTCACAGAAATCTGAACTGTGGATAAGTAGGGTGGCGCCAGAGAATCTGCACTTAAAACATGCACATAGGGAGAGGTTGAAGGAGGCACATTTCTTGATAATATTTTGCGTAATGGTGCAATGAATAAACTTTGAAATTAAATAGAAGAAATTGAAATCCTAGCTTTTCCATTGGGTGTGTGACGCTGGGCCAGTTCCTCTATTCTATGGCCTAACAATACTTTCAGAGAGCTACCATAAAGACACAATGATAAAACACATTCCGTCTAAGAAAAGGATCTGGCCTTAGCTAATATTGCCTTTCTACTTCCCTAAATCACAGCCATAGGGCACTAGTAAAGAAAATGCCTTATAAAACTGATGTAAAATAAGTGTTCTTTGGCTCACCCTCTTTCCTTGAGGTCAGCCTCATCTTCTCCCATCACATCCTCATTCTGAATATCCTACCTCAACCCAGGAGAAATTTAAACACACTCATTTGTGTGAACTAGTTGCAGCTGCAAACCCAACAGCAGGAACAAGGTACTATATATGCCCAATGTTGATTAGCATCAGTGCAACTCATTATTCTGATCAGCCAGAAGCAATTTACAATCATCTTTTAGCAAGTGCACATCATTTTCATAATTGACTTGCAGGAGCTTTGACACAACAACTTGTAGCTGTCAATCACTGTCAAAGGATAGAAGAGGAGGAGGAGGGCTTTTCTGATATAAAAGCAAAGACGCAGCTCCTATCCACAGTGAACTAAATGTGGCCAAATGAGGCCAATACGGAATTATCTTCTATCCATCTTTATCTGTGTTGGTGTTTCCCAGGTGAGGAAAGAATCTCGTCTAGATGGAAAAGGATCAGAGTGAAGGTTGAACTCATTTAACTTATCACCTGGTTGAAAGAAACAGAGATAGAGGGACACATTTGTGCGATATATAGGGCCTCTTTCAGACTCAGATTTAATTAAAACATTTTTCCTGTCTGCAATTTTTCTCATTGTTGCCAAATACAGCATAACAAATTTGCTTACAAATTCATTCTTCTCCAAGAATTGCCGCAGAGATATTGTACAGCTTGGAGCAGAGAGAGCTTAAAACTTTTCTGAAGCTACCAGTAGCAGAAATACTCACTAAATTTGGCATACTTAATATAATATCTATTCAGATGATTATAATGGGAACATTGCTTATTTTTTATCCACAAGCCTAAGTGAGGAGTACAAGAACAAATAGGTATATGGCCATGAAAGAAAAATACAAAAGCAAAATAAAAAAGAAAAATAATAAATAGTTGGTATTAAAGAAATGTTACCCCCCAAATTTATGATTCTTTGTAAAATGGCATTAAGAAGAGCAACCATAGAATTTTCTCATGTAAATTGTATTAAGGAATTTTTGATACACTCTAAAAAATGCAAAATAGGAAATGAAGTACAAAATACAAAAAACAGCAAGTGAACTGGGTTAGATTCTAGCTGAGCCAAAAATTGACAGTGTGACTTAACTACATTTAATTTTTGGTCAAATAAATAAAGCTAATATTATGAGTTGTGATGATGAAATCATGAAATGCATATGTATGCTAATAGGGTTCCTTGTATGCAAGCGGTACTCAATAGTTTTGTGATATTTATTAGGATCCACATAAACAAGGGTATATTTTGTTGTTTACAGGTAAACTTTTGTGATGTCAAAGATGATAGAAACTTTCAAGTACATTCAGTACTTGACTATACTATTCAGATCATCTCAGTTGTCACTGCTGTGATTGGAGCTAAGAAATATTTCCTTAACACTTTGTGAAAACTGATTTGTGCCTGGGTTTGTGTGAACAATGCGTAATTCTGGCATGATCCCTGAGTTGGCCATAGCACAGCTGGAGAGCTTCTCTTCACGAGTCAGCCGAAGCGTAACAAAGAGATTAAAAATATGCTGGGCATGTGAATGCCATGTGTGTGAGCCTCTACACATGGCAGTGGTACAAGGTCAGGTGATTTATCTTTTTCCTGGTTCTTAGCATTGAAAGGGGAGTTTAGTTTTTATACGGCAAAGTCATTACCCTGATTTTCCTGAGATCCTGCAAAAGAACAGGCACTGCACAGTAAAAGCAAGCCAGATGATATTGCATGAGGGCAGAGAACACTGTTCTTTAGATTTGGCACCTACTCTGAGGAAGTAAGACAATGATTTGCACATTAAAAAATGCTGAATATGTACCTGCAACTGCACAAATAAAAATCAACTTCCTAAAAGTAACAGCACTGCCAAGCCTTTTGGTGTACACATATAATCCAAGCTAGATATATAATCCAGGCACAAGCAAGAGGATTGCAAATTCGAGTCCATCTTGGGAAATTTAATGAAACTGCCTCAAAATAAATCAAAAAGTGGCTGGGGTTATAGCTCAGTCCAAAGGCCTGGCTTCAAACCTTAGTAACAGAAAAAACAAGATGATTGTATAAATTTTACATGCATATCTTTATCTTTTGATCATCATTTATCAAAGATGAATATACTTGTTTTTAATTAATTTATAAATATCTCCTAATGTCTAACAAAAGCAAAAATCATACGCTCTCATTTTACTCCCCTCTCATTTTTTTCCCCCTCTCATTTCTTGAGAACTCAGCACAATGTCAGGGCCTACAATTTGTGTTACTTCTAGATAATATATCTTTTTTGGGGTGGGGGTTAGAGTTTCCTACATTTCTTGAATATGTTCAGCTTTCAAAGTGATGGGTATACATGTGTACTATTATTTTGAATGTTTTGTGAAATGCTGGAATCCTCATATGCTAACCTCTGAAAAATGTTTGGCTAAAGTTTCTTTAAATAGTGTTTCTTCTCCATTTTATCTATTCCTTCTTTATGGAATTCATAACTGATAGATGAAAAAGTCCTGGATCAGTCCTTCATGGTATATCACCTTTCTTTCATTCTTTCAGTTATTTTGCTTTATTCCTCTGCCTGTAAGAATCTTGTACTCAATCTTTCAGAACATTAATTCACTATTTAACCAATTCAACTCTCTTTTTAGTACTCTATGTGTTGTTGTCATAATTTTCAACTTCAAAATTGCCTTGTCTATTCCATAAATGCTTAACTCTTAAATGAATTTCCAGTAATTCTGTTATTAGAAATGAGTTGCTTATTACTCATATAGCTGATGATACTAAATATAACTATTTCTTTTTCCTTATATTTTAGATCTTGCTGCATTTGATTTCTCTAGATTTCACATTATAAAATCTTTGTATAATCAATTCTTTCCTCTTCTATATTCTTCTCATCAACATTTTGAAATGCTTACATTTTTTATCTTGAAAAATAAATCTCACTAAACCATATTTTACTCTTTACCTAACCTCAACTCTCTATCATTCAAAGCTGTGACCAGATTTTCTGTATCTATAACCTATTTTTCCACCTTAAAGTTTTTCAACCAGGTTTTTGATCCATTACCAACTACCTCATAGTGGTAAATAGAATGAATAATGAATTTTTTGTTCACATTTTGCTCAGTTTCCTTGTACACTGATCGCTAGTCACAATTTCTTTCTTCCTTTTATAATGTTACTGTCTTTTTTCCCCCCTTGCTTCCCTATAGTTGCATTTCCCATCTTGTTTTCATGATCATATCATCTTCTATATACTGGGACTACTCAATATTTTGTTTTCTTCTTACTCTCTCTTTTTCCTAGAGGTTATAAATAACGTCCCTGGTTTCTATGTACACAGTTGGATTTTGAGCTTTTATACCCAGCCAAAAGTCTCTTAAAAGATCTAGGCCTCCCTCTGTCAATTTCCCATATTATACTTGTCACAACCAACCCTCCCATCTCATTAATTTGTCTATTTCCTTTATTTTTATTTCTTAAATGTAAGCCACCACTGTTTTGATCTGAAGAACTGTGTCACCCTCAGGTTCATCTGTTGAAATCCTCTCCCCAAACTGCTAGCATTATAAAGTAGGGCAATTTGAATGATAATTAGGTGCCATCATAACAGATGGTCCAAGGAGCTTCCTTACTCCTCCACCATGTAAGGGCATAGTGAGGAGGCACTGCCTTTAACCAGGAAAGAGGCCTCACTAGACACCAAATATGTTGGCTCCTTGATCTTAGATTTCACAGGCTAAGATCATGAAAGATTGAGATATAAATGTTTGCTGTTTTAAGCTATCCAGTCTATTAATTTTCCTACTGTAGCCAGATTTGACTCAAACAAGTACTAATATTTATTAGCTTTGCCTCCAGGCACCTCTCAAATCTATTTTATTTTGACTCTATCATTTATCTAGTTCAAATTCCCATCTGGACAACTGCACTAGGTCCTAATCAATGTCCTTCCCACTTTTACATCTTCCAGTCTGTCCTTCACATTTTAGCCAGAGAGATAGTTTCAATGTATGTCAGTCACACAAATATTTGTACTGTACATCAGATACAAATCAAAATTACTAGGATAATTATCAAGTTTCTTCCCAGTTTGGCCCTACCTCAATAAACCTCATTCGATACTGCAGTTTTATTTCCCTTCTAATCTCTGGCCACATTGAAGTTTATTTAGTCCTTCTGTAGATATCTGTTCATCACTGCCACAGATCTTTGCATCTTTCCCCTAGAATTTTCTTCCAGTCCTCCACTCGTCAAGGCTACAATCTATTTTGTCTCCACTTAAATATAATCATTGAAAGGTAAACTTTGCTCACCTTGACACTGCTAAGAGCCCTTGATACCCACTTATGTCCCGGTCCATCCTCTCCATGTCATTTACCACAGTTTAGATTACATACTTATAATTAATTGGCAATTACTTACACATTTGCACCGTAAATTGCTCTACGCAAAATCTATTTTGAATCAACTTATTAAGCAGATAGAAAAACAGAATCTTTTAAAATAAAAGATGGAAAATATTAGAATGAAGTGTTTGATAGGTTTGATGTGAATTACAGTGATTGATCTCCTTATAGTTTCTGCTGCTGTCACAAATTATTTTTAGTTTTTCATGTAGTAGAATATATTTCAGGATCACTGTACAGCAACACAAAAAAGATGACACATTAAAAATTCATAAATTTTAAGAAGATATTTATAAATGAGTGAGGTGCATACACAGAAAACAAAAGAGACACACCCAGTACCAAGTGGGGAAGAGTGGGAGCTATCTCCCTTCTCGCTTCTTCACATTCCTGTGTCTGTTCATCACCCAGAAGCCAGAGGGAAAGTAAGCCTGTGGTTATAATTTGTACAATCATTATCATTAACCAAAGAGATGGTGTTGGAGAATGGATATCGAAATAAAATTAACTATCCTGGACCTTATACAGTTTATCCTACCCAGATGAATAGAACTTCATTTGTTTGCTTGTTCATTTTTACTTGTTTTTTTTTTTAGTAAAATATTGAAACTGCCTTGTGTCAATCATTTTAAAGGTGATATTTTCTGTTAAAAAAAACTTTCAACATCACTAATAATCTGGGAATTGCAAATTAAAACTACAATCAGAATCACCTCACAACTATTAGAATAATTATTAGCAAAAAATTGATGATAATAAATGTTGAGAAAATGTGGCAAGAAAAATTCTTCTTGGTAGGAAGCTAACGTAGGACAGCCATTATAGAAAACTTAATAGAGGTTCCTCAGAAAGTTAAAAACTGAACTACAGTATGATCAGAAATCACAATAGCAATCACACATATCCAAAGAATATGAACTCAGCACACTGAGGAGACATCTCCAATAGTGTGCTTATTTTTACTGTAACATAATTCACTGTGGCCAAGTTATGGAATCAGTGTAGGTGTCCAACAGTGTTCTTGAACAACACACGGTATATAGAAACAGTGGAATGATATTCAGACTTTCAAAATGAGACAGATTCTGTCATTAGACAGCACAGATGAATCTGGAGGACATTATATTACGTGAAATTAGTCATGGACATAAAGATACGTGCCACATGATTTCTTTTTAAACATGGAATCTAACACGTTTATGTCATAGAATAAAGTAATATAATGGTGGTTATCACACTTTGTAATTTAGGGAAAACAGAGAGATACTGCTCGAAGTACATGATGTTTCCACTAGACTGGAATAATACATGGTGCGTATCTGAGGTGCTGGCTGTGTTAATTAGCTTCAAGCAACCATTCCATATCATGTTCATGTATCACAGCAGCATTTTGCACCCTACAAATATATACAATTATGTTAATATTCAATAAAACTTATAAAATATAATTTCACAGTCTGAATTAACCTTGTATGATCCCTTATGTAACCAAAACTGGAATTCTAAATTCTGCGTTTTTATCCACCTGGTCTCAATACTTGCTATGATAGCAAAGTCACTGTATCTGAGCCATTTCTTTCCCATGTAGGATATAGCAGAATCTGTATTCTTCAATCTCTGCTACATTAATATACACATCTTATCCAGATGATAGAGCCACTACTTATGGCCATGTCTGGGGGGTATGTTAAATTCTTTATAAATGTTACCTTCTTAACCTTCACATCCTACTGATAAACAAGTGTATATTGTTTAAAACCCTCAGTCAGTCACTACCACCTATCACCACATCCTTTTACAATTTGACTTTTCTGTTGCTCCAATTCATAAGTGGAGACTTTCACTAGCCTGATCTTGTAATTTGCTCTAAGAAACAGAATGCGACAGAAGTTACACAGTGTCTGATCTGTAGCCTAGGCTTCAAAATTCCCCCAAAACTTTTGTTTTGCTGTTTTAGAATGGTGTCGTAAGGCCACCAAATGAGGCAGCCAATCGAGACTTGCTGGAAGACAAGGTGCCCCATGGGGAAGATCCGAGGCAGCTCATCTAATACCCAGCATCCATTACGGTATTAAGCAAAACCTTAGCCCAGGCAAAACCACTAGCGTGACTATCCTGCTTATCCCCTAAAATAGCAATACATTGCTATTATAAACCACCACATTTTATAGTAATTTTAAAGAACAAAGCCTAATTTAAACAGTAGCCTTACAAATTTCTTCATATTTTAAATGAGAACAATGAAGCAAGGAACCATTTAGTATATTGTCCAAAATAGCATACATTTTATAGCAAAGTTCAATTTGAATTCAGTTCTTTCTGAAACTTAATTTTTATTGGCTGAAGAATCAGTGACACACTGCCCCTCTAAATCAATTTTATATTATCTGTAATTATTTTTAAATATTCAAAAGTAGCAATCATATTTCCAGTTATTTATTTTAAAATCCAGACATCCCATTTCTGTTTAATTTTCATCAAGCAACATAATTCCTGGTCTAGTGCACATGATATTCATTTCCATTTGAAGACCTAACAATTTATTTAGCCCTGATTCTACCTAAAATCTACTGAAATTCTACATAGAATCATACCACAGTAGAATAATGCTGGGTTTTCTAAACTTTAGTTTTTGTACTGAGGTTAGCGTGGAGCATTTTTGTGCATAGCTCATGAACAATATTTTTTTTAAAAATAGGTAGAAAGAAAATCAAAGAAGAATAACAATGGGTGATGCATAAAATATGTGAAATTAACAGTGTCCATAAACAAAGTTGAGGTCAGAATCAAACACATTAGCTTCAATAGTACCTGTGGTAGTTTTCCAACTACAACAAGAGTTGAATAATTGTGACAGAGATCTTATGGCTCACAAAGTTAAGAATACTTAGTATCTAGTCCTTTGCAAAGATTATGGAGCTTGCATTAAGGAACTATGACTTCCTTCCCTTTGGGTATCCTACTTCAATTATACCAACTTTAACTTACACAATCTATATGGGTAGTGATGTCACTCTTTTGAATGATATTCATCAACCTATCACTTTATTCACATTCTAAAACCAAACTCCTCTAAATTTGTTTGCTGATCTTTTGAACCAAATGTCTGTTATTTCACTGAATCCCATAAAATTTTACTTTTTGAGATTCACGCCATCTCATTAAATATGGTTTTCTATTTTTTTCTGTCCTCTAACATGTTCATCATTTCTCCTCAGTTGATCTTATCCACAAAT
Source organism: Dolichotis patagonum (assembly GCA_004027295.1). NCBI lineage: Eukaryota > Metazoa > Chordata > Mammalia > Rodentia > Caviidae > Dolichotis > Dolichotis patagonum. The sequence continues at coordinate 17,920 of PVJX010029384.1, forward strand.
TATTACACAAAATTTTACTGTCTTTGATAAATCTATTAAATAAAGTGTCAAGTAGAAAAGAGCCATCTAAAATTTTCCCTTCAGATTGAAAACCACTTCGTAGTTAAAATATTCTCATCAGTAACCTGTATTTTGAACAAAGTTTGTTTTCAAGGTCATAAGTCATAATTTATCCATTCATTTAGCTTCTTTTATTTTTATTCTTACTATGCCAGCATACTTGATTTGTTTTGGTGAAACAATGATGAAAAGGGCACACAGGTTTTCTGTCTCCTCGACCTTTCAGTATAGTTTATTAAGCAAGTAGGCATCTCAAAATATGTGATTACAAACTGTAATGATAATTATGCATAAAAATCATTTAATGTTAGAATGTCATATTAGATATTTGTTCCATTTATTTTAAAAATCTCCCTTATCTCCTTGAACAATGTCTTTGAAGACTATAGGAAAAAGAAACATTCAAGTATACTATGCCTTTTTCATGATAAATCAGTGCAGGTGCCTCGTGACTTGGGGTCTTTGACATACAAGTCTCAACCTTCAACATGTCTACAAAGCACCTGGGAATCTTGTTAGAGTGTAGCTTTTGGCTGAGTAGGATTGGCTTGGGACTTGAGATTCTCCATCACTAATAAACTCTATGGAATTGCCAGCTGCTCTGCTACATACCTTAGTCAAAATAATCGGTCTTTACTAAATATTCACCAATCAGCAAAGTAGCATACCTCATTGTGCCTCAGTTTTCTTATCAGTGAAAATGGAAGCAATAGTTTGCTGTAGGGTTATGGTAATAATCACCAGGGAATATAACAAACTTTAAACAATGGTAGCTTCTGTTTTGTTCATAAAAAGGAGTATCATGAACAGAATTGAACTTGGATGGAATTAATTGGAAAGAAAGATACAGTTTGATTTCAAACAAGGAGAAATTAGGCACACTTGGGTTAAATAGCTGTTTCTTCAATTCGACTAGTGTTTAACAATAATGTATTGTGAGTTAGGAATTGTGTTAAGTGCTGGGAATGTAAAGATGAATCATGCAAAATTTTCCAAAGAATTTAGTCAAAGAGGCATTCTAGAAAATGGGCACTAGACTGTAAGATGTTCACATGATACAGATTCTGTTTATTTGACAGTATGTCAAGGGAGTAGTATCTGCAATGAGGAAGGAAAATAATTGCAATGTGAATATTATAGTGGTTAGGACAATATTATTAGGCATAGATTATAAGCTGTGTATGGTGGAAAACACCTATAATCTCACCACTCAGGAAGCTGAGACAAGAGGGTCACCGTGACTTCAAGGCCAGCCTGTACTTCATAGTAAGTTCAAGGCTAACCTGGTGCATAATGAAAGCCAATCTCAAAAAAAAATTATGAAAAGAAAAATAAAATATATACATTATAAGAAGAGTTTCAATCATCGTCAGAGATCTCAAAACCTGAAAATACAAGTTTCAATGACAGAAATAAATAATGAAAAGAAGAATCAGATAAATGAGAGACAAAATTGAGTTTTCTTTGGCATGAATAGAATTGAAGAGATGTTTCCTCTTGGCAGAGATGAATTCAAACTCATTTCATAATGGAATCAGCATGGGTAGTAACGTATGTAACTGAGTCTCAGAATTCAGGGAAAACTTAAATGCACTTTCTAGTTATTTTAGTAACAATATAATTTGTCTAATATGTTTGTACTTCTAAAAATATATTTTCAGATATAGAAAAATGCTTATATGTTTATGTTTGTTGTTTACTGTGCATCAGCAGTTTAAAAAATTACTACTCTGCTTCTACTCTATTAATGACAGCCTGAATTTGGAAGGCTTGATAAGCTGTTTACAAGGAAGTACATATGGTGAAATCAGTACATGTTTGCTGAATAATGTGAAAACATTTTTCCCAGGGTGTGTGGCTAGAAATGGCAATTAGTCAATGGAGGGAAACTGAAATATCTTTAGATATTAAGTCACACGTAAACAAATATCCAAACCAATGTAGTTTAGTTACTGAGAGAAATAAAGGCAATTATGTTGATGGATAAAAAGTCTAATACAATTCATATTTGCTACCCATAAATTTTCATTGGTGTCTCAAAATAAACCAAAAGAAAAACCATCATATTGGGATTTTATTAATAGAGTGAGTGTTGTGGCTTGTATCTCATGTCCCCCAAAACCTCATGCAGTCATGGAGCTTTTAGATGTGGCTGGATCATTAGTGTGATGCTGGGATCAAGAATGCAATTCTGGGATTGATTCACCACAGACATAAACTAGCCTTTCATACTAGAGATGATATTATTAAATTGAATGAAAGAAAGCACTTTTCCAATATGGGACACCTGACCGATGACAAAGATAAGCCTAGAGTTCAAGATTCTATATATCCCAGCTAGAGATCTTTCTAGTGCAACATACTGATTTATCAAAGTGATAAAATTAAATTTTAAATTTTCTATAATATTTGGTATGTATTTTTTAAAATAGGATTAAATTCAAATTAGCTGAAGTATTTAAGTAGAGAAATAGTGAAAAAATTGTGGAATGAGTAGTTTCATTTTTTATAAGTTAATAAATGTATCTTGCTGTTTTGAAAATAATTTAAAGAGAGATAAATTGGCTAACAGCTTTCTGTACATCTCTCACTATCCCAGCACAACATTGGCCATATGAGGCATTCAAAAAATTACTTAATATATGTCTTTTCACTATGGTATATATTATAGACACCAGAGGACATAACTTTCTAGTTAATATATTTCCATGCTTTACACAGTGATTCATGACAGACTATAAATATGTAAATGTAAGTTAATTAAGTTAAATGCTGCCATTCTTTGTTCTGGATACCCCTGGCTCAAGGGCAACATGCCATGTAGCCATGTAGCTTGATATTCTTAGACTGTCTAGACTCGCACTACCCAAAAGAAATATATCACTTATAAATGTGAGCTGTTCCTGTACGGTGGCTACTGTATTATACATAAACTATCTATAAAGTACATAAATATAATTATATATGAGATAAACTATAACTGAATTTTGTGTGGAAGCCCATCTTTCAGCAACTTCTATTTAAAATTCATAGTATTAATACTTTTATATAAATAAAAGGATAAGTACTGTGCTTAAATCACTATTAATATTCTTTCTCACCACAAAAACAATGTCTTTACCATACTCAAGAACAAAAATATTAATATCATTAGCTGGAGGAAGCATCTCAATTTTTTTCTTCTTGCTAAAGTTCTTTTTACATCTAGTTTTATGTTATGGAGTAAACCGGTTTTGTGACATAAATAAATCTAGTTAAGAATCATGTCAAATAATTTTTACATAAGTTTACAAGATTGGTGAAAAGTTTCCTATACATAAATTCTAAACAGTTTGAAGATTGATAACATCTTTTTAAATTTTAGAATTCTGTTGTATTATTATATAACTTATTTCCATGGCTTAAATCAAATTTCTGATAGTTTTTAGTCATCCAATAACCATTTATGAAATATGTAGTACATAGGTAGGACAAACACAGTGATGCCTCCAAGATTGCTTGATCTTAGTCTCTGTTCTGCTGCTACAACAAAGAACTATAGCCTGGGTAACTTATAGTGAACAGAAATGTTTTTGTCTCACAGTTCACAGAGGATGACAGCCAAAGACCATGAAGTCAGCATTTGATGACTCATGCTGGGTCACATGATGGAAAGAAAATTCAGCATGTGGACACAGAGCATAAATTAGGTCAAACTCATCCTTCTCACTGCTCCCAAAATAACAGGATTAATAAAGCACTAATCACTTTTCAAGAGACTCAATTCTTGTATGAGTATGATGAGTTTTGGAGGAGATACTATGGCTATATCAAGTTCATGATCTAGTGGAGTAGACAACCAAGAGGAATTATGAAATATTATGAGGTTTTTTGACTAAAAATAGCATAGAATACATTAGAGATGCACAGAAGTCAATGGTGTTTTACCTTATAGTGGAGTAAGAAGGTAAGAAAAATTTCTGCAGAAGAGCTTGAAATGTTTCTAAGAGATGAGTGAAGAGATACGAAGCCCAAAAGAAGTAAATTTACTCTATGCTGCTAATACAAGCAATAATGTAGGATTGGAGGGGGAGGTGCAGGAACAGGGGAACAGGCGGAGGCTCCTCGCTTGAAGGAAACTTGGCCAAATACAAAAGGCCAAAATTAATGCAATTTACATATTTCCATTTTGAAACTCCTCTCTTCAATCTTTTTAATCCATATGGTTTTGATAATTATTTTTAAATGGAAATTCAGATAACAGCAGGTTCTAAATATTTGAATTAGGACTTCATATTGAGATGCTCTGTGGGGCACCTGGAAAGTTGTATTTCCTCCTCCAAATGAACCAAAGGGAGAAGCTGGCATTTGTAACACTAATTGTAGGCAGTCTCTCTCACTCCAACCATTAGTTCTTCAGAAGATGGAAATACGGTTGGCTGCTCCTTCCCTCTTTCATGATTACCCCAACCACAAAAAAAAAAAAAAAAAAAAAAAAAAACACAACAAATGCCTGTTAGTGGTACAGAGTTGCTGTATAGGTAAATAACTACAAGGTACTACATTGTAGGGATTCTAGGGGCATCTACCCTTGGCCTAACATATTGGTACCCTTTGAATTGTCATTATTCCTTAATAAAACAGAACAGTTCCTGGCTAATTGTCTAGGTTGATAAGTATTATATCTATTTAAATGGTTCCCTAATACTCATCTACAAAGTTCTCACAAGTCAAAAAAAATATAATTTGTAGAATAATGTAGAATGTTTACCTGTGTGAGAGAAAAACTGCCAACTACCATTTCTTGGAAAAAAATTATGATTTTCTTAGATAGACAAGTACTTTAATAATTTACATTAATATTCTTTCTTTTTATTAAACAAGGTTTCTAATAGGTACTATTGTTTTAACAGTGTTGCTCTCTTAAATAAAATGGAGCCTCTGTGGTAAATCTCCATTTTTAAAAACTTTACACAACCAGGCAGACCTTTGGGTAGTTCCCTCAGGGTCTA
>PVJX010029385.1:0-22976 GCA_004027295.1 Dolichotis patagonum
ATCTGTTATGATGGATAGCATCAAGTCTAAGAGTATAGGCAACTACACTGAAGATGACAAGATTCACTAAGATACCCACTCTGGTTTGATTATTACTTGCTTTTGAAGTCTTATAATGTCTCCAATGCTTCGTTTTTATTAATGTTGTTATACACTGCTGAGACACCATGGTAACCATTGTAGATCACCTTGTATTGCGATTTTATGTGACTTTTTTGCCTCATGCTTTTCTAGGAATTGTTTTGTTTTATCTTGCTTTGTTTTGTTTTTCCTGCTAATACAGAAATGATAGATTTACAAGTAGAGACTCATGCATGTATAGAGCTTATAAACAGTTTACGAGAACCAACTATGTAACACTTGTTGAAATGAACAACTACTTTGAAGAAAAAGAGACACTACAATACCCAGTGCTGACTCCATAATGTCATGATGTGAAGTCCAGCAAAACTATCACTTTTTGTTCAAAGTGATCTTAGCTTGCTTTGCCTTGTTTAAGTTCAACACACATTAAGGTATGGACAGCTGTTTTCAGGAGAATGAGAGACACTATGACAGCCATTCTTGGCTTCCCTAATGTCTGGTCTTAAAGACCTGAAATGCCCTCCTCGTCCTGCTCAGATCAATTCCATACTAGATTGTTTCATGTGAATTCCCTGTATGTGACAATATGGACAACTATTTGGAAGAAAACAAGAGTCAATATGATAGAGAGTGAATATCTCCGATTGTCTAGTTTTGAAATTTTGTCTCTTACATTGCTTTCTTGTGATCCGCTTTGCTCTGTTTTGTTGTGTTTAATTCTACCCTTTTGATATAATTGCATGTATATTTGCATGGGTAAGATGGATGACCATATTGCTGTTTTTGTCAGATCGTGGAGCAGAACTGTTAACAGTCTCACTGTTTGAATGTCTACTTTACATGTTTTAACTTTGTAAATTGAACAACTATTTCCACGAAGTCAGTATGTAATTTGTCAAGCAATAATTTCTTAGGTTTTTTTTGTTGTTGTTCTTTTCCTTTTTTCCTTGGAATACTGTATTGTTGCTACCCTTTATTCTGTTTGTTTTGTTTTTTTCTCTTTAAATAAAATTATTTTAAAAATTTTTTTTTCTCCTCAAAAAAAATTTTGTCTTCATTTTACAAAGAATCAAGTATTAGAAACTGCCTTCAAAAAGAAACTGTCTTGAAGTATTTGCTTTGTTCTAGTTTTTTTTTGTTTGTTTTGTTTTTTGTTTTTGAGACAAGGTCTCTCTATATAATGCAAGCTGGCCTTGAACTCACTTATGCAGCCCAGGCTGCCCTCGAACTCCTGGTGATCTTCCTGCCTCAGCCTCCCATGTGCTTGCCCTCAGGTGTTTAAAAGGAATGTCTCTTAAAATTTTTTCTAGGTTTGATGTATTTGAAATAGCCATCTTAAGTTCTAATTTAAAATTATTATGTAAAGATTATTTGAATTCTAAGAATACTGCCAACAAAGATTAATTTTTAAAAACTTTTGGGTAAATAAGACACCTGCCTAGAGCTGAAATTTTCAAAAGATAGGTTCAAAGACTTAAATAGTCAATTTTAAACCAAAATAAGGTAAAATTAAAATGGTATTGGTCCTTGTGATTCATACACCCTATTTCAGAAGTTCAAAAGAAAATTTAAATTAATAATTTCAATCCTGGATGGAAATATATAAAGGTGGGCAGGTCTGTTCCCAGGCAAATCTCACATTAAAACCTACCAGATATCTGCTTTTCTGCCATAGCCTTCTCCACTGATGACTTCAGGGCTCATCCAGTATGGCGTTCCTGTGGCAGACTTCATTCCTGTTCCCGAGAGGCAGATGGTCTGAAGCCGTTTGCTAGCCCCAAAATCTCCTAGTTTAACATTGCCTGTTGAGTCTCGCAGGATATTTGCACCTACAAGTAAGAAAGGAGCGTCATTTCACTGTTTTACACACATTCTAGAATACAGTACAAAAGAACAATGACAATTTCCCACCAAACCAGGCTGCCTTTCCTCTCTCCAAGCAGGACCTGGCATGCACTCATCACACAGCACATGCTCAATAGCAATATGCTGCATAAACTCTGAATTTTTAACCCGCTATGCTGATGGACCTAGGAGGGCTCTTCTGCGGAAAAGGACTGGGTGGGGAATGCAGGTAAACACGAAGGAAAGGGGGAAAGGGCGAAACACAAAGGGTGAAAGCACCAAGGAAGAACAAGCTGCTCATGGACCCTGTTTGTCATAAGCAGAAGCACCTGGCTCAATAAGGACGATTTCCCTGAGAAGTCAAGCTTTCCTCAGGAACTTTCCAAGAGACTTCATAATCAAAAACTTCTAGTACTTTTCCCCTCATTACTTACCCTGTATTAGTTATCCTGCATTGTATTTTGGTTTATATTAAATTTATTTCTCAATTTATATCTATATTTTAAATGCCTTTTAAGTAAGCTTTAAGCTTTTCAGTAAGTTTTAAAATTACATTTACTTTTGTGAACTTTTTTAGACAGCTTTAGAGTTATACAATTGCTTATTATTTTAAAGACAGTAAAAGAATACAAAACAATAAAAACAAGATGAACCAATTGAAACTACATAGGACTTCAAAACAAGTTGATAGAAAATAAGTCACTATATTGCATATGAGCTAGAGAACTGTTGCAAAATTAAGACAGAGTTCCTATATCCCCTAAACTATTTTGTCTATTATAAATACCTTACATTAGTAGAGTACATTTGTCATAATTAATGAAACTGTGATATACTATTAATTAAAGTCTGTATTTCTATATTTCAATTTTCCCCCTAACATCTTGTATCTGTCTCAGGATTTCACAGTACATTACATTTAGTCATCAAGTCTCTTTTAGGCTTCTCCTAGGTATTACAATTTCTCAGGCTTTCCTTCTATTTTGATGGCCCTGGCATTTGAGGAAAGCACTGACCAGATTTTTGTAGAATGTCTCTCATTTAAGATTTGTCTTTTTTTTTTTTTTTAAATGCGTAGACTGGGGTTGAAGGTTTGGGGGATGAAGATCAGAGGTGAAGTACTACCATCATCACACGCCATTACAGGCACATACTGGCAATGAAAGAGTAGAGGATTATGCTCTGGCAATTACTCTGAATTGTCCCCTTTCCTCTACTTTAGTATTAAATCATTAAGTTGTATCACTGTGAGCATACGGGTACGTGTTTTGTACTTTGGGTTATGTTCCAGTACTACTCTACTGCTGCTCTGTGTACACCAGGTTGGCCCTGGGAACTCCTTCCATGGACTGTTCTTTTTGCTATACACCCACTGTGCTCTTGTTTTGTACTTGCTGGCAGAAGAATGCCCAGGCTCATCTTGGTATCCCCTGCTCAAATTCCAGAATGAGCCATTTCTCCAAGGAATGCAGGTTCCTTTTAGTAGAAAGTGGTATTAAAAACAAGATTTTTTATTCTAGGCTCATTTGCGTTTTATTCTCTACTTTTCCCTACTATATTTTAAACTATTGTTCATTTGTTGGTCATACTGGGGACTGAACCCAGTACCTCTGCACTAAGCTACATTCCACCACTCGCTTGTATTTTAAGACAGTGTCTTGCTGGATTTCCCAGACTGGGATCAAATGTGCAACCCTATTTTGGACTTCTGGGATGCAAGGGTTATAGGTATGTGCCACCACATCCAGCTCAAGTCAATATTTTTCAAAGACTGTATGTCCACCGAGGATTTAGCTCAGCAGCATTAATGGCTGCCTGGCAAGCGCAAGGTTGCAAGTTTGAACCCTGATACCAAAAAAAAGACTGCATGTCCAGTTTCTGTCTTTAACAAATTATTTTTCATCTCATCTTTAGCTTTTTCTATAAACTACTTGGTTTTTAAAAAGCTATTTTATTATCTAATTTTTTTTATTTGTTCATTTATTTTTGAGGGTCTATGCAGTCCAGGGTGGCCTTGAACTCACTACATAGCAATTCTCCTGCCTCAGCCTCCCGAGTGCTGGGATTACAGGTGTGCACCACCACACCTGGCTACAAATTTTCACATTTTATTTCAGTATTTATTTTTAGGTCTTGTACAACCTTAAACATATTTTAAAATTTTTAATCTTACCCCATTTTTTAAATTTTTAAATACTCTCTATGAAGGAAGGCAAATAGTAGGGGAAATCTACACTACAGATTGGAGAAAATATAGACGGTTCAACTCCATCATGAGCTTCTCGTCTCCCAAAATCTTTCTATCTACCTAATTAATGATGGTTCTCCAAAGTCTCTCTCCAGGGAAGATGATAGTATCTATTCTGTGTACACTTTAAGTCTAAATGTGCTACATTACTGGTAAACCTCTAAAATAGCACTCCCTCTCCTTTTTTAGTATTTCTTACCTTTCAATACTCAAAAGAAGGACTCTGTTAAAAAAAAGTTACTATCCTTATTTAACCACTGCAAGGATCACAAGCCAGTTTCCATTTTTGTTTTGAGACAAGGTCTGTACCGTGTTGTCCATGTGAGCCTCAATCTCCTTGGCTCAAGTGATCCTCCTGTCCCAGTCTCCTGAGTAGCTGGGACAGCATGTGTAGCTAGCTTAATAAGCCAAGTTTACTGACTACAAGCAAGGAAGGAAGCATGCTGAGAAGATCACAGACGAGGGCAGCTATCTGTGGAGAGAAATCCACAGGCTTGTCCTTGTCCACAGGACGGGCTGGGGACAAAGTGGGAAGCTCAGTTTTCTCTGTGTGCGCCTGTGTGTGTGTGCTGTAATTTGTTCTGTACAAGTAAAAAGTTACTAAGGGGACTTGACAAACATAAACAGAAGTAGAAGGAATCATGTATGTTCCCAGCCTTAACATCTACCTGGACAATCTACTCAACTATATACTGCCACCTTCTCTCCCTTCATCTCACAGTGCTGGAAGAAAACCAGGACACCATAATCAATTAAAAGTTCAGCACATGTCTTTAAAAGACAAGGACTATTATCACACCTAAAAAGATGAATAGTGTTTTTTATTTTTAATATTATCAAAATATAATAGCTATTCAATTTTTTACAAACAAACCAAAAAAGAAAGAAAAAACCCATTAGGTCCACACAATGAGCCTCACTGGTATATACTTTTTTCCCCCTTTACCTTGCCGGCTATGTCTTAAGGGGGCATTTTGACATGCTCATTTGCTTTATATAATAAATATGTAGTATTTTAACAGCTGAACCTGAAAGTTTGGTACGATTTGGGGGGCAAAGTTAGATAATGTTGCAAACTGTCTCTATACTGGTCATGTCATTGATCTTTTCCCTTACCATTTAGAAGTTGTTTATAAATATTGGGAAATACTGAATTTTTACTGCAAAAGTAAAAAACAACTGTCACTCTCTTGCCATTTGGTGATAGCCACTGATAATCATAAGAAAATGTTTCTTCTGTGTCATATTTAAATTTTACAAATATGAGATCACATTTCCCTTTTGTATCTTTTCTCTCTCATCGATATACTTTCCCTATAATATTCAAAAATCAGCTTGCTTTCATGTTCAATAGGCCAAGGTGGCTCATAACTCCTTCCAGCAACATGGAAGAGGATTCACGCAGTAGGTTGCTATTCTGGCTTGTGTCTAGGTGTCACCCTCAACCCCCAAGCCTTATGTGTCCATAGGTTGGGCTTTGGGGAGGTGGCTGGATGTCAAGTATGTGACACTATAATTAAGGGTGTGTGATATCTGCACTGTTTCCCTAATTGCAATAGCACAGCTCTAGGTAAGGCTGGATGGATTTATAAGGATGGAAGCCACACTCATGGTTCATGTGGCAGCAGTAGGCTTGTAGTCTGGATGGACTACAAAGAGACAGAAAGGCGGCAAGCTACTGCTTGCAGCTTTGTTGCCTCCTGCCTGCCCTGCAGCAGACTATTTCTCCTCTGTCGTGCTACTCTGTGTTGGAGCCAGACAACCATGGACTAAACCTCTACAAACTGAGAGCTAAAAACACTTTTCTGCTTTGTGAGAACTAGACAGTCGCTCCTTTAGTTCCTCTCCCTTGCCCTATCCTGAGCGTCAGTCAACAAGCAAACGGCCTGAATTATCCCTAAGTGAGTAGTTGTTTTGTGAGATTCTTGCTCTTCCCATGATTTTAAATATGATCTCAAAAAGTATATCATCACTGTAACTAACTTTTGAGTGTTTTCTAGATATCAGGCACTGTTTTAAGCGTAAGGATCCTCCTGTAAGAATACAGAATGAGGCACAGCGACTCGATGACTTGATCAAGGTCACAGAGTCTTAACAGATAAAGCCTGAGTTTGGTGTGTATGTGTGTTTGAGACAGGATTTTGCGACACAGTTCAGGCTAGCCTCGAACTTACTTTGTAGCCCATGTTAGCCTGGAACTCATAGTGACTCTTCTGCCTCAGCCTCCTGAGTGCTGGGATTACAGATATGTACCACCATGCCCGGTAATGCTTGAATTTGAATCAGGCTGCCTGGTAGCAGAGCCCTAACTCTTAATCACTCCCTTCTAATGCCTATGCAATAGATATGAAAATGTGGTTGCACTAATATGGCCCTTTGAAGTTCATTGATCTGTGAAACCCCAAAGTGCAGCTACTCATTTGTGGAAACCTAAACATCAAAACTGGTCTGATGAGTTTATGAGAAAGCAGAAGAACTGTTTTAGAGCAGATGTATATATTTAAATGTTAAATGTCTTAACCACATCATTTGTTTTATTCATAAAGAACTGTGTAAAGTAAAAAGTACCTCATTACTTACCTTTGATATCTCTATGGACAATCATATTACTGTGCAAATAATGGACACCCTCCAGAATCTGACGTGTATATTTCCTAGTCACATTCTCAGTAAGAGCTCCATATGCTTTTAATTGGTCCTTAATTGAGCCCTATAACAAAAAAAGAACCATAAAAATTGTGATATGGTTTGAAATGAAAACTGGTATTAAATTCTTATTTTTAAAAGAGTCCTGGTTCATGACTGGGAGGCTGCATTTGGAGAGGGCAGATATTGTCAGTAATAACACAATATGCTCATGCACTCTAAAATAAGTCATCTTCATTCTCCAGAACTGTGGGACAAAGTATGTGTCATAGCTGAGAAGCAATTAAAACTCTGTTTTGACTGGTGCTCTTGTTTCTATGACTATGTTGGTTCTATCTCCTGGTCCTTGCAACTCTCTTCTACAGAATTTCCCACTACTTTTATCTTGCTTTATTTTTCCCTGAACAAGTCTTTGTTTTTCCTATTAATCCCTTTAAGTATGTGATACCTGAATTTATTTTGTTCTTACTCTTATGTTTTAAAGCGAATTTGTGTTGAATTGACATCTACTGATTTCTTAGGAGAAAGAAAGGATATAATGAGAAAATTAGAAAGCACAAGTTTTCTGTTTTTGCTTTATGTAGCCAACATCTAGTTAAAAACATGAAAAAATATAATAAAGAGGAATTTCATATTTTCTTAAGTGTATTTTAGGCCAGGAAGAAGTTTCTTTTCCTGAGAAAACTGAGTCAGCCTGAGACATGACATAGGAATTTGTCTTGTTTTGGTTTCCACAGTGCAAGCTGGCCTTGAAAGAAGCCTGAACTCCTCCTGCATGCTTCAGCCTCCAGAGGCTGGGGTCACAGGTATATACTGCCACATCCAGCTCAAGACAAGCACTGAAGTTTGAAAAAGCTTCCCCAGTGATCCCAATGCACAAGTTCAACTACTACCATTCTAATGGAAATAAAATGCTTCCCAAGAGACAAATCTATTTTTTAAACAAGAAAATATATCCTAATGTTTCTGCCTTTCCTTGAATTTTGTACTCTGTTGTAAGCTATAGATCCCTGGATTTTTTTTTTTTTTTTTGTACCGGGGATCAAACTCACAACCTCGCACTTGCCAGGCAGGCGCTTAGGTCACTGAGCTAAATCCCCAGCCCAGATCCCTGGATTTTAAAGATTTAACCATTTACTGTTTCTACTATCATGAGTGATTCTTGCAAGGACAGCAGTACATGATTGTGCACACATACATAACGAATGTCAATCACTCACCTCTATAATTTATTGTGGTCTGTTTACTCACAATCCTCTTACTGTGTTTCCACTTGTAATACTACACAGAATAACTCTGCTAAAACTGAACTCTCCAACAGTAGGCACAATAATTACTGTAGGCTGATGGGTCCTCTGGTCAGCTGGGTCAGTGGCCTATGGCTTCTAACAACTCCATCAGTGTTGTCTATTTACCCCTGTATCTATAAAAATGTTAACTTCTGCTAGACATGATGGCACACGCCTGTAATCCTAACCTTCTGGAAAGCTGAGAGGACTACAAGTTTGAGCCCAGCAAGGGCTATGTAGTGACTTAGCAAGACCCTGTCTTGAAATTTAAAAAAAAAAAAAAAAAAAAAAAAAAAGTGGTTTGATTTTTTTTTAAAAAAGGCTGGGGATGTAGCTTAGTATGAAGGAATTGGGTTCAATCCTTCGTATAGTATAGAAAACAAGCAACTACATATATATACATCTTCTGCAGTGTGTACCATTGGAATGGTTTTTTTGTTTTTGTTTTTTTTTGGTACTGGGGATCGAACTCACGACCTCACGCTTGCCAGGCAGGCACTTAAGCCACTGAGCTAAATCCCCAACCCCATTGAAATGGTTTTAAAACTGTGCAGCAAAGAGAAACAGAGAGACAGAGCCAGAGTAAAAATCCAACTGTTTCTTCTCAGTCCCAAATACTAAAAATAGTAAAAAGTTATGATCCCAAATCTGAAAGTAGTTCTAGATAAACTAAGGAATGTAGTGCTAAATTTGGAAAAACTGAAAAATAGGACGTCTTTACAAAACCAAGAATAGTGAATGAGAAACACGACCAAACAGCACTTGCTAAATAGTTCTGTTTTCGCTTGAAGATTATATGCTGAGTGTGTAAGGATTATACACTATTTGTGATGTAAATCAGTTTCAACCATTTAATTTTATCTTACCTTCAACAATGTGGGTTTCTAGGCATACTCATTCATACTTATTTTCTATTGTAATTTAAATGTTTATCAAAAGCAGTAATAGAAATCTGAATTTTATTTCACTTTATTTTTTTAAGAGTAGGAAAGGCTTACTGTAGAATAGGAATAACTCCTGAGAGACAGAAGGGGTCCCAAGTGCAGTACCACCCAGAAATCTGAATTTTTAAAAATCTACCACAATCCCAATACAATATTTTTTCATCTAAGTTTCTTTTGTCCTTGTTCAAATACAGACACACTGACAGTTTCATAATCATTATTAAAAAGCATTCTGTATTATTTTCCTCTCATTACAGATATTTCCTCTAATTCACTACACAACTTCATAATTTAATTTTTAGCGTCTATTCTGAGAGACTGCCATCATAATTCACTTCCATTGTAGGTACTAATGCTCTCTTTTGTTTCCAATCACCGATAATACTAAAATAAATGTATAAAATAGTCTTCTTTCAGGCTACTTGTATAGAATAAATCTGTGTAAGACTATCAAGTCATATGGTTTCAACATTCCTATTATTTTTAATAGAGACTACATATCCTCAATTTGTTTTCCAAGTAGGATTTTTTCAAACAAACTTACACTGAAAATATGACAATAGACTCTTCAAAAACATAAAAAAGAGTAGTAAGATAATCACTGAGTAACAATAGTGTCATGAACAATTAGTCATAATGATAAAAATTGTACAGCTGCTCCAGTGACAATGGTTTTACTGATCCCTAAATTCAAAGTGTAACTTTATTTACATACAATTCCAATCAACCACCTCCTCAAAGACCTATACTATAAACAAAACTCCCTTTTGTAACATACACTACCTATTAAATTTTGAGAGTTGTATGCTTTTTGTGTCTCCTTTTTTTGGACATGGGGGTCTTACTATATCATCCAGGCTGAGCTCAAACTTCTGAGCACAAAGTGGGATTACGGCTGTGTGCCACTGTACTTTACTTGCATGTATTTTTAAGTGAGTAAATACGCCAACCACCATCTTGAAAATCATTAGTATTAAAATTTAGTGTACAGATGGAATGATAAAAGGTCCTAAATTTCATTTTGCAACTCCAAATTAAATTATTTACTTGAGGGCAGGGAATAAAGCTCAGCAGCATGGCGCTTGCCTGTCAGGTGCAAGGTTGTAAATTCGATCCCCAGTACCAAAACAAACAAACAAACAAACAAGAAATTAGCTAGCTGAGTGATGACTATCAGTTAGTGTTAAAAATACTAGGTGTTAAAAAACACTAGATAAAGCACCAAATGCTACAGTGAGGGTTTATCTCAGAAGTAGAACAGTTGCTTAACCATGTAGAAGGGTTTAATTGCCAGCACCAAAAAACAAAACAAAACAAAAAACTAAAACACAATGCTAGGTGGAGGACTGGAAAAGAACTGAATATTGATAGGTGTCTCTGCTATACCTCAGATTACTTTCTTGTCTATAGGAAAACACAAAACTCTGTAATGAAGGAATCAGAATGTCAATCACTCTAATCAAAATTAGCATCACAACTGTGGAATAGCTACAAATTATGCCATGTAACCTACAGTCATCTGATATATCCAGTAAAAAAGGATAAATTATAATCTACCTTAGAGTTTACAACTAATTCAGAGTTTACAGGAAATAAAGGAAATTCTGTTAAAGTCATATAATATAAAACTGGACTGTTAAATATAAAGGTGGAATTTGGGAACATAACAACTAAATACAATGCATAACCCTAGACTAGAACCTGCCTCGGATAAATAGAAATAGAAATTTTTAAGGCACATGAGAGACTATGATGTCTATAACCTCCTCTAGGATATTTCATCATTAATAATTTTAAAAACACAAAGACAAAGAGGATTATTATCTAGCTGTAACTTAAAACTCTTCCAAAACATGTTTAACTAGAGTAAACATTTTATAATCAAAATTTTTGTTTCCTTTTTTCAACTAAGACTTTTTAAATACAAATACTTTAAAAAAAAAAAAAAAGGGTGTGTGAACTTACCCCCGGCATATATTCCATAAATATAGAAAGTGTTTTTTCCTGGGGATCCCTCAAACAGCCATAATATTGAACAATTCGCTCATGTAGTAAGTTTTTCAACAACTGAATTTCACACTCAAGTGCATTCACTTCCTGGAAGACAAAATTCACTGTGAAGTCTTTATAACACTGTTTTGTAGAAGCAAAAAATAGTAACTTCAGGAGCTATATCAAGAATTTCATTCTGAAATATTTACTTCCTAAAGAACAAACTATTTTAAAATCTCTAATCAGCAAATTTTTCTTTTTCTCAGAACTAGGGATTAGACACAGGCCCTTCACACTGAGTTACATTACATCCCAGTCTCTTAAATTTTCTTTATTTACAAACAGGGTGTTGCTAAATTGTCCAGGCTGGGCTCAAACTTGTAACCCTGCTGCCTCAGATTCCCAGAGTGCTGTGACTACAGGCATGTGCCATCAACCTAGCTTTAACCAATAACTTTTTTAAAAGTCTCCAGTAGTGTGCTGAAACAATACAAAATTAGACTAGCAATAAAACTTTGGTACTAAAAAAGAAATATTCATAGTGCAAAGTAGATAAGTACATCTAATTATCAAGTTGTCTTGCAAATCATTTGTGTTACTTTGTGTTTTATTATTCTTTTTGTTTGTTTTTAGCACAGATGGTTCTTAAAATGTGACAAAGTAGACTGTGTAGTTATTTTTACCTTGCTGGTCTCAGGGCTATCAGGATCAAACTGGACTTGCTTAACAGCCAATTCTCTTCCTGTATCAACATCATAACAGAGGTAGACCCTGCCAAAGGCTCCTTGGCCAAGCAGTTTGCCCAATCTCCAGTTGGTTGGAGCGCGAGGTGCTGAAAAAGAACACTTTCTTAAAATAAAACAGTTCAATGGCACATGAATGGTTAAGGACTAAATAAAAAATATGTTGCTAGTGGTATCCTTCACTGAACATGCTTGGGTACAAGGAAAAATGATGACTCCAAATTCAAAATGGTCACCATCTTTCAAACTTTTCCTCTTCACTCAATCTTCTAAGCTTGTAAACTCAAATAAATTCATATTCACATGACTTACCTTTTCCAATGAGATTCTCCCATTATAACATCTTTTACTCAACCAAAGATATAGTAATTGTAAGATTATTGTCAGATTATTTCTAATTTTCACTTCTATCCTAACAATAAGAAAAATCTAGTAATGTATAAAATTATAATCTTTACTGAACCTGTTGGAAAACAGACTGCAAGGGACTTAACTTGCCAGAAATCTAAGGAAAAACAGGTTCTTTCAAGGAGTAGAAAGATCCATGCTGATAGTAAGAAGAGCTCAGCTCCAAGCAACCATCTGTAATCTCAACACTCAGGAGGCCGAGCCAAGGGCATGATGAGTTCAAGGCCTTCCTGCACTACACAGAAGAAGCCACTCCATCTTCAACCAGTAAGGGTTGGCATGAAAGTACTGAACCCACGGGCTATCACAGCACATGGTCAATGCACACTCTACTCAGTGTTTTCCATGGAATGCCGGGTACTCATAGGAACAGATGAGAGAAAACCTCCTTAAGATCAAAGCCTGGAAAAAAGAATCTCCCACTATTGTGGAAAAGGCAGAAGGCCCCTCCTAAACCTATATCCCCTAAGAAATTAAGATCTCTAAACTACTAGAGGAAAGGCAGCAAACCCTGTCACCTGTAGGTTAAGGAATGGGAAACAAATCTCTGGACAGAATAGCACAGGTAACTCTGGAAAAATACGAAGTTAGTGGTAAATAGGGATCACAGATCACAGCAACAACAAAATCCAAACAAAGCTGCCTAACTGATGAGAGAACAACACTGTCCCCTACAATAATGGCCTAGACAGAAGAGCTGTGTCTAACTCCAGGTATGAATTCTACTTATAGCTCAATCTCCACCACCCTACGCATAATCTCTGGTTCTCAGTGTAAAATTACAAGATACAAAAAGCAAGTAAGAAAATGAATGAAAAAATTAACATAACCCAAATCAAGAGAATCAGGAAGCTTAAAATAAACATGATGAACATATTAAAGTTCTAGAAGAAGAAGGTGGATGACATGAACGAAGAGATGAACTGTAATAGAGACACAAAAACTGCTGAACACAATCAAGTGGAAAAGCTTGAAGTTGAAAAACACTGTTTTCAATAGGTTCACAAATAGGTGCAAAAAGGTTGAGAAAATCAATTACCAATAGAAATTTCTCAAGCTCTGAGGATCCTGGGAAGATAGCGGAACAGGAAGCAGCAAACAGCTTCTCTGAGAGAAACAGTCCAGATGCTGGAATATAGCATCAAGGGGAAGACAAAAAGGAAGGAAGTGGGTCCCCTCAACACAGGAAGAACCTAGAGTGAGAAATGAAGCCCACAGAGAGAATTAAGAAAAAACTTAAACAGAAGAAGGCTGGACCCACCCACGAGAAGCGCTGTTGGAACCTGGGGATGCACGGTCAAAGTGAAGCTGGTGGCTGGCAAGCCCGAAGGCCTCTTCAGGGAGACATGGTGGCAGAGGGAGCAGTGGACCAGAGAACTGCACTGGCTGGCCGTGAGTGTGGGGGACTCAGTCCTCCCATGGGAGTGGGTGATTGGCCGGGCACCATTTTGGAGTCGGGCAGGATAAGCCTGAAGCCAGAACTGCAGCCAGCTTTATTGAGCCACTCCTAGCTCAGAGCAGACGGGTGGAAATTGCTTGGACTGAGTCCCACCCCTTTGTGCAATCCAACAGCCACCATTGAGGTTTCCCTAAAGCTATCCCCAACCAGCTCACCCACCCCGCCCATACTAATGTGGTGAGGGCTCCCTGGGGTGAAACAGCTTGGAGGGAGGCGCCAGCCTGCCCCACCCCTGCTTGTATTCCACTAGCCACCCACAGCCCTACTCCAACACGACATCAGATATCCCCAGCCAGCACACTTCAGAGAAATTATAACCAACACAGGAAGTGCTGGGGACCCCACTACCCACTTGTGCAGAAGAAACCAGGAACATGACAAGAGAAAGAAGCAAAAGACAGTCACTGGCCTCCAACCCAAGCAGTACTGGTCCAGGAGATGTAAACATGGAAGAGATCAGGAGTTGCACACCTGAAGTTTCTGAAGTAACAGC
The DNA here is from genome assembly GCA_004027295.1 of Dolichotis patagonum. NCBI lineage: Eukaryota > Metazoa > Chordata > Mammalia > Rodentia > Caviidae > Dolichotis > Dolichotis patagonum. Next base: position 14,152 of record PVJX010029385.1, read on the forward strand.
AACTGAAATAAAGAAACAACTTCAAGAGGCTATAAAAGAACTTAGAACAGAAATACTATCTCATATCTCATTCTTTAAAAGAAGAAATGAGAAACATAATAAAAGAATTGCCAAGCACCTCTAAAGAAGACACAATGGAATAGAGCATAGAAAAAGGAGGGAAACTGTCAATGAAGAATATAAAAAAAATTTAGAATACATGAAACAGATTCAAAGAGATTACCAGGAAATTAAAAACTCCACTGAAAGCTGGCAAAACTGCTTGAAAGAAACTCAAGACAGACTATCAAACCTTGAAGATAGGTTTGCAGCTTGCGATTGCAAAAGGAAGGATCTCTTAAAAATAACAAGGAACCAGGAAGTAACAATACAAAGGCTAGAAGATGACAAGAGGAACTATAACTTAAGAATAAAAAATGTGAGTGAAGAAGCAGGGGTAAACACAAATGAAATACAAAGGCTATTTACAGAAATAATTAAAGAAAACTTCCCAAGCATAGGAAAAGGAAATAATATTCAGGTTAGTGAAGCATACAGAATTCCAGCCAGCTACAACCAAAACATATCTACACCCAGACATATAATAATCAAGATCCCAGAAATTCAACACAAGAACAGAATATTAAAAGCTGTTAGAGAAAGGAAACAGATCATCTAGAAAGGAAAACCCATCACAATCACGACAGACTTCTCAACACAAACCATCAGATCAAGAAGAGCTTGGAGTGAAGTATTCCAAGTCCTGAAAGAAAACAATCTCCAACCCAGAATGATGTACCCTGAAAAACTATCTTTCAAAATTAATGGAGAAACAAGATGCTTCCATGACAAAGAGGAACTGGGGGAGTTCACGACCACCAAACCAACCCTCCAAAAATACTGAATGACATTTTGGAGAAAGAGAAAAAAACCATGGTTTCAGGAACAGCGGCAGAGGGGGCTCATTGAACGGGGCAGACAGTGGAATGAAGAGGAAAAGTAGACAACCAATGGCAGAAATATAGCATGGCAGAGATGAGGCAGAGAAGGTTGGCCATAATGACTAATATAGATGGTCTTGATTCACCAATAAAAAGAAACACAGACAGAGTAAATCAGGAGATAGGGTCCACCAATATGCTTTATATAAGAAATACATTTAACCCGAAAGGGGGTTTATAGAGTGAAAGTCAAAGACAAGAAAACTGCTCTATGTGACAGGGAACCAGAAAAAAAGTGGGTGTAGCTTTCCCATCAGCTGCAGATTGGTTAGAAAGCCATGACACTTTTATACAATAGAAAACTACTCAGCTATAAAGAAAGAAAACCTTGAGGTCTTATAGGCAAATGGATACAACTTGAGGTCATGCTCAGGGGTAAAAAGGTTCAGAATCACTTAGGTGAATAGCAGATTGCCTCCCTAATCTAAAAACTAAAGGAGTTAGTGGGATCCAAAATGTACAATATACCCTGTGAAAGTGAGAGGGGAGGAATAGTCTAAAAAGGAAGGATAGTGGCCATTGTTAATCTATTATCATGATTTGAAACCCACATTATTTTCATTGTTCTGTTTAGTTTGGTTTTTATTCTGTTTCAGTTTGTCTACTTGTATTAGATTTGATGGCATGGACAGATATTCCAAAGATAGCAGAATATATTATAGTAACCATTTTTTATTTTCTATTAGCTTGATTTGAAGCCCTGTATTGCTTTCACCATTTTGTTTTGCCTGATTTTATTCTATTTTGTTTTGTTTGATAGTATCAAGTCTGATGGTATAGGCAACTACTTTGAAGACAGTAAGATACACAATGCTACCCATTCTGGCTTGACTATTATCTTCTTTTGAAGTCCTATAATGTCTCCAATATTTTGTTTTTATTGGTTTTGATCTGTACTGTTTTGTTCAGTTTTATTATGCCTGATATGGGCAATTCTTTTGAAGACAATAAGAGGCATTATGGTAGCCATTATTGATCTCATTGTATTTTGTTTTTAAGTCATGTACCATGTTGATCCTTTTGTTTTGATTAACTCTGTTTTATTTTGTCTCATTTGGTTTTATTCTCTTTAAAATAAAATAAAAGGCAATTTCTCAAGCTCACTGAGGAAAGATAAAGAATGAAAAAAAGGATAACACAGTATCACATACCTCACTGTGCAAGTAATCAGAATCCCAAAAGAAATAACGGAGTAGAAATACTTGGAGGTATACCTAAGAAATTGTTATAAACAAATTAAAACAAATCAAACTGAATATGATTATGGATATCACAGAGAAAATCTTAAAAGAGGCCAAAGGGGGAAAAAGATACAATTATAAGAGAGAAGAGACAAAAGTTATACACTTCTCCACAAAAATTATATAAGCCAGAAGACAATGGTGAGACATCTTTAAACTGCTGCAAGAAAAAAAATAACAAAAATATAGCTGGGCATTATGGTGCACTGCCTATCCTCCCCGCACACTGAGAGGGTGAGGCAACAGGATTTCAAATTTCAGACCAACCTGGGCACTAACTCAGTAACTTAGTGAGACCTTGCCTCAAAAAATTAAAAGGGCCAGAGATGTAACTCAGTGAGAAGGTTTTAAGTTCAATCTCAGCACCTTAAGACAAAACAAAACAGTATCCTAAATTCTATACTCAGAAAAAAAAAGTATCTTTCAGAAACAAAGGAGAAATAAAGATTCACTCAAACATTCAAACAAACAAAAGCTAAAGGAATTCACTACCAGTAGACTTATATTACAAGAAAGGTTAAACACAATTTTTCAGGCAAAAGGAATCTGACACTTAACTGTACTCTGGATCTACATAATCAAAGATCTAACAAAAAGATATCTGAGATTTACATAAGACATATAAAAATTTTCCTCATTTTTAAGTACTTTTGCTTTAGTTGTCTACAACAAAAATAATATAGGTAGAGTGTAAAAGTCAAACATGACAATACTAACACAAAAAAGAAGACTTTAGAGCATGCAAATTTTGATGTAATAAATACCTTGAGCACAAACCTTGTATGCATTCTTTACATGATGAAGTCCAAAGAATTTGCAATCTGTCATCCTCTTTCCATTATTAAAAGTAAAATATTGCCCATGTCAGCAAAAACAAACTATTCATTTTCAGAATATCCATCGTTTCTTGTACATGCTACTCTTTAATTTCTACTCCAAATTAAGATCTGGATTAAATGAATTTCTACTCCAAATTAAGATCTGGATTAAATGTTATACTATTATTATCTCTCCCTGTTAAGATCTGGATTAAATGTTATACTATTATTATCTCTCCCTGTTAAGACTAGTATCTGAGAAGTCATGTATGAGATCTCAGTGCTAAATATTCAACAAGAGTATATGGAATGGAATAGATGAAAATATGACTGGCCATTAACAATTTTCAAATAAAAGCAAACTGCAGATTTAACTGAAGTATTTAGCAGCAATTTTTTTGGAGATAGAGTCTCACTACATAGCCCAGGACAACTTCAAACTTGCAGTGATCCTAACCACCTCAGCCTCCCAAATGCTGGCATTATACGCGTGCCCTACCATGCCTGGCTAGCACTACCATTCTTATACCTATCATTCTGGCCACCTTTAGAAACATCAGTGTTAACTGCTTCTTTTTGCCTTGTGGTGCTGGTAACTGAATCCTAAGCCTGGAATATGCAAAACAGTCACTCTATCATTGAGCTTCAAACCCCAGCTCCCAAATATTAACTCCTTTGAGGAGTCTGTCTCACCCTGAGGTCTTATTTGGCAGTTATTCCTGTTAATATTATAAAACTCTGCAAAGATGCTGTTAAGCACTTCACTATAACAATTCCTATCACTTACATCGGCTGGGCGGGCTGATATCCATCACGGTCAGTGTAGGATTGTCTATGTCACTTCCCCTCCTTCTTATTCGACTCTCATCATATTCTGGAGTGAAGATGCTGCTCCCACTACTAGTGCTTAAGGAGTGATCGGTGGGACTAAAACTCACAGGAGACCGAAAGCTGGTCCCCTGGGTCCTTCTAGCTCTTGGAAAAGTTTTACGACCTATAAAAATGAAAACAATTATTTTACTTCTATTAATATACTGTACTTTAAAATATTTAAAATTTGTAGTTCAGGGAACATAAATATGTCCTGTGATGAGGCTACAGAATTGAAATGGCAATGATGGAAATAACTGTGGGGAAGAATACTAGGACCTGAATACAAATTCAGATCCTAATAAATGTTCAGATGTACACACACATGAAAACTATGAAATATCAGCCCTTCACTTTTCAATAAAAAGATGAAAAGATTGTATTATCATTTCTAATAATGACTTTAAAATATAAATCAAAAGCTAGGCAGGTTGTACATGCCAGTAATCCCAGCACTTGGGAAGCAGAAACAGGAGAGTCGCCATGAGTTTGAGGCCAGCCTGAGCTACATAATGAGTTCAAGACCAGCCTCAACTACATAATGAGATGCTGCCTCAAAAAACATACACACATACATACCTACATACAATACAATGCAATACAATACAATATGAAACAAAAATCAGGAAGTTATAGGTAGCAAAATTTTCTTTAACAGGACAATTCAAGTATCAATTTCATAGCCAAGAAGTAATTTTTTAATTAGTATCATTTGAAAATTACTATATCTAAAGGAAAAACAATGCTGTAATCACAGCACTTTGGAGGCTGAGGGAGGAGCATTGCTGCAAGTTTAAGGCCGGCCTGGACTGCATAGTGAGTTCAAGGCCAGCCTGAATTATACAGCAAAACCCTGTCTCAAAAAAAATGTTATTACAGTTTTTAGCAAGGACTGAGTCTCCTTAAAAACAGCTGTTTAGCCAGAAAACTAAAGACTCAAGAACAAATTTGTTTCTCAACACTACTATAAAAACATTAAATTTTAAAACTTTCCTGAGATTTTTAATGAACTGTCATTGTGGTCTAATTACCAGGAACTTACCATCATTATATTCTTGATGATGATATGAAACATGATACCTTCTTGGATATGTTCCTCCTTTTCCAAATTTCTCAAAGATAGGGTTATCATAGTCTGTTAAGACATATATGAAAGCTATGTTATAAAAAGTCAAAGTTTTAATGATGAAAAGCACATTGACAACAACTTTGAGTTTTAAAAAAATTTATCCCCTCCCAGCCAAAACATTACTATGATATAAACTTACTTTAAATATTTAGAATTTATATCATCTAACCTGAAAAGTCCTGATGATTATCTGGGTAGCTCTGTGCCCTAGGCATTCGTGATTTTGGATAGCTCTCTCTATAAATAGAAAATGCCACATTAAGAGACTGTATGCAAATAAAACAGGTAAAAGATCTTAAAGTTGTATTATCTGTATCTATCTGTATGTGTGCATGTCTATGTATAAAGAAGCTCACTCTGAAATACTAGCATAATTAAAAGACAGAGAAACTTCTTTTTAAACACTTGTTTGGTACATATAGCCAAAGAGCCTGACTTTTAAAATTCACCTGCAAAATAACAGGGTAAGAATTTTTTTTTTTTTTTTTTGTATTGGGGATTGAACTCATGGTTTGCCAAGCAGGCACTTAAGCTGCTGAGCTAAAAACCCCAGGCCCAAGAATAGTAAGTTTTAGAAGCACAGGTGTTTAGAAACACTGTTTCAGTCTGAGTTCTGTGTAATCTTAGTAAATAATTCTTTGAAGACTGTTTTTGCAGCTATACTAAAGGCTTAATGATTTCCAACTTAGTAAATTTTTAGAAGTCAGGTGTTCAGCAGTGCATCCCAAATAGCTAAGTACTCCATACATATTTCTAATTTCTCTGAATTTCTTAATTACCTACCTTGTGACAGACACTGACATACACAGAGGTTGTCTATACACTGATAAAAGAAAGTAAATGTAAATTTCCAAATAGCATAAATTCTCATTTTAGAATTTGCTTGTAGAGGGCTAGGGATATTATTCAGTGGTAAAGCACATGCCCCACAGGCATGAGGCCCTGAGTTTGATCTCGAACTCCACGCACACGCAAAGAAAGCAAAAAGCCACTCAAAATCTTGCTCTCATAAAGCAATTACAAAGAACAAACAGGTGAAGATTTTAACACCGGATGATTACAAAACCAATGTTCTACTGAGACCAGCGGAGGGCGCACTTGTAACAAAATTCACAGACGCTCGTGATGCTGCTTATAATCCTGCTCATAATCCTTAGTTTGTTATTTCACAAAAGAAAGGCAGTTAATATAAATTATTTCTCGGGATGAATGTAATACTCAACCGGTGAAACAAATCAAGAGCATCTAAAACCAAATATATTAATGAAAAATTTGGTAAGATTTCATAAGCATAATTTAAAAGTAAATGTACATAAATTCTAAGTCTGCATTTGCCTCAAATATACAACTTTGGCAAACAAAAATATTCCAAATATTATAGCCAGATATCATTTGTCAACAATATGGACAGATATCAATTAAATACATTCTTCTCAATGTACCACAAAAAGTTACTGGTAATTCCACATGCTTAGTGAGTACACATTTATCACACATACCAAATAAAATACAAATAGCTAGATATAATGGGGCACACATGCAATCCCAGCACTTGGGAGGCTGAGACAGGAGGACTGCCTCAAGTCTGAGGGTAGCCTGGGTTAATAGTGAGTTCAAGGCCAGTCTGACCTATAGATATAGTAAGAACCTATCTTAAAAAACAAAAAACAAAGAAAAACACCCACAAATAAGTAAAATACAAAACTATAATCAGCTTACCCATCTAAAGGACTGTCAAGTGATGGACAACTTCCTGAGCCAGAATTTTCAGGGCTGCTTAAAGATAATGGATCCAGCATCTAGGAAAATAAAGAGTTCCAGCATGATTCAAAATGTGATACAGCCAAATTTGACACTTAGTTTTTTTCTTTAAAAAATATGCTTTATTAAGATATAATTTATGAAACATAAAACTCACCCATTTAATGTGTACAATTTAATGGGCTGCAGTACACTGAGAGCAGAGTTGCCCTCACCAGTTTTTTTAACACTTTCAGTACCTCCAAAAGAAACCATGTGCCCAACCTAGGCACTCTCCAGAGTTAGTCATCTTTCAACGTCCCAACTCTGATACTTCCTAAGAGAAAATACACTTTCTGTATAGCCTGCCATTTTATGATTAAAAGTCAGAATATTTCCCATGATTTTGCCTACTGAAAACTGAACAATGACTGCACCCATATGCAGGCTGACTTTACAGTGCTGCTCCACTGTTAGTAAATGTTAAGCACTACCACAGAATGAACATTCAATTCATTCTGAATGCTGAGGGAATAATGGCAGCTTCAGGAAAACATTTCAATGCAAGACATCTGAGGTATTTTTTAAAATGTTATGGAAAATTCACAAACCTCAGCTTCATAAAAAATAGCTCAAATTTTACTCTTTTAAGTATTAATTTAATGAGCTCAATCCCCGGTACCAGAAAAAAAAAGTATTAATTTAAAAAATTTGAGCGTTAATCTGAGGATTATAAAACAAATGCATTCATTTATGGATGAACAATATTAAGAAACAAATTGTTTCAAAACATCAATAGATACAGGGCAGATGTAAATTAATAGGCCTTTTCTATATTTTTCTGTTCATAACTCTGTTATTCATCTAAGAATAACTCTGTTATTCATCTAAGAAGAAACAGACACACACACACACACACACACACACACACACAATCTCCAGGTGTCTGCCAAATCACACTGCCCATGACCGATAATCACTTGAAATGAAATGAAAAGCAGCATCTGATTTGGGCTTACTTGGTCCATGCTCTCTGGAATGAACTCTCCTTCACTGTTGATGCTAGTGAATGATCCATTCCGGACAACCTGGTGTAATTCATCTGGAATGTATCCTGGAGGAGGGGAACTTCTATCTCTATTAGTGGGACCTCAAAGGAGAAAAAATGTAAGATTTTGTAAATATTAGTAAGGAAATAACTTTATGTTTAAATAGTGTATTATTTCTGAGCTACATGAAAAATAATTTTAGCACTATTTATTACAAGTTACCAGAACATTCAAATGTAAAACTTCAAATGTTTCCTAGGCTTTCTAAATTTCCATTTCACTTCTAAGATTCCTTTATACTCATCAAGCAATATGTTCTTCTGACTGCAGATAACTGCATCATGGGTTTATAATACACTACAGAATCTTAGACAAATGCCACTTCTCTGAGCTTCCAGAAATAACACGTATGTGTTAGCTTTCAACAGAATCTGTGGAAGGGATCAGGATACAGTGAAAGAATGAGGGCTCTGAAGCTGGACCTTAATTAAATCCCTGTCCCAGTTGTTTACTAGATGGGCTACCCCAGACTGGAAGTTACCTGATCACCATGAACCTGAGTACTATCTATCAACAAGGACCTAAAAGTCCTGTCTTTATAACGGTGGTGTGATGGTCAAGTCACTCACAATGAACATATATAAGGCTCATTTGCTCTAGGACATCCTTTCTATTCTATGTGTTTAATCTTTAGAAACCTCAAGTGAGAACACAGCTGCTGGGTATGATGGCATACACCTGTAATCCCAGCACTGGGGAGGGGAGGCTGAGGCAAAAGGGTTGCTACGAGTGCAAGGCCAGCCTGGGCTACAAAGCACATTCAAGGGCAGCCTGAACTGCATAGTAAAACTCTGTCTCAAAATGGAGAGGGGGAGGGGAGGGAGATAGAGAAAGAGAGGGAGGAGGAGAGAAAGAGAGGGAGAGAGGAACAGAGGGAGACAGGGAGACAGAGAGACAGAGAGGGAGAAGGAGGGGGAGAGGGAGAGGGAGAGGGAGAG
>PVJX010029386.1:0-22979 GCA_004027295.1 Dolichotis patagonum
GTGAGGTGCAAACCTCTGTCTGTCCCTTATATTTCATGCAGGGTACCCATCCTAGGATCTGTGTAGCCCTCACACCCTTAATCCCATCATTGAAACTTGAATCAAACACAAACTGCAGATTCATCCACCTCTGAAAAAGCCTAAGACAGTATTAGGCTTTGGGGGACCATCTAAACACAAACCATAATGCCATGGTTCAGTTCACACAGTTTGGAAAGTTATATTTTATGGGTTTTTATCTTTAACAGAGTACATTTATTGATCACATCTTCTTAGTTTGGTGTTACATGGAAAGAATCAAAGAAAAACATAAAGGGTAATACCTGAAATGAGAAAACTAAAATCTTACTGTTAGGTTATCTGAAACATAAAATCACAGGCAACAGAGGAGCTGTAAGACAGACCATCTTTGTACAATACTGTGCAAGAAATGAAGGATAACTGGTATATCCTGAGGCTCCCTCACTCACCCAAATTCTATTGTCTCTGGCTAGTTGTCCTTGGGGCCCCTGGTTTCCTGTTGGGCTGCATCAATGGCTGCCATCAACATTCAAGGAGACATAAAAGACCATGAGCAGTGTGGGAGAAAGCAAAGGTATTTTTCTCCTTGCTACCTTCCAATCTTACTGAGCTTCAGCAGTCATTTCCTCTAAGTCAGTTTCAGGTGAGGTACCTTCTTCCAGGGCTCCATCTCCTGAAGAATCACCGTAACATGGCTTCCTTCCTTCCCATCTCCTGCCTTGGTAATGCCAACAGCTTTCTCTCTTGCAGTACCCCAGTGAGTCATCATCCTTGTTGGCTGACTTATCTCTGCTCTTCTCTCTGTAATTTTAAACACTCTGATGATGCTGTTGTTTAATGATAAGACTCTCAAAAAACACAGAAATGCAGCACTTTTTTTGTTTTCATCTTTACTATTTCCCATATTTTTTGCACTATTTATAATACTGAAAGTACACAGACACAGGACCATATAAATAAATATGCTTGAAATCAATTTCACAAATAGTTAAGAAAAGCTCTGGGAATTTCTTAGCCTACCACCTGGGACTATGTTAAAAGCCATCCTATAAATAGATGAGCTTCCAAAGTGACTTTTTTTTTTTAACAAGATAAGTAAAGAAGTTAGTGCAAGAGAAGAATGTAATTGGAGTACTTTACCAAAAATAAGAAAAGTTATAGCTATAAATAACGCTTGAAATGCCTGGCCTCATCTTGCTGCCAGTAAAATCTTTAATTACGCAAGTAATTACATACAAAGCAATTGTTATAAAATAAGCATTGTGAAAAAGAAATATAATGAGACTAATCTGGCTTGAAGTAAATGACTCAAGCAAAGAACCGCAGGATGAACTTGGTGAGTGAGTGGGGAGGTAAACACTTGCTTGCACAGGGCAGGTCAGATGTGTGTGAAGGCTCTGTGATTTAGGGGAAAACAGGATAATTGAAATGTGTAAGAGGCCAAGGTGGTGACATAACAGAGAATAAAATAGACAATAGTGAACAGAGGTTGGAGTTTCTATGTCAATAACTACAATTTAATTGGAAGATCTTGTAGTCCATGCTGAGAATTTTAAAGAGTGTTCTAGAAGTTGTAAAAAAAAAAACCATTGATGGGTATCAGAAAAAGAATGGTATGATACCATTCTGTGTCTGTGAAAACAACTAGGTATGCTTCGAGAAGTCAATAGAGGCAAATGCTGAGGGAACAACAGTAGGTAGGGGGAAATCAGTAATAAATATTTTTTGATTTAGAGTAGGATGCTACATAAGGAGGGAAGGTGATTTACTGAGTGTGGGTGGAAAGAAAAAGAAAGTGTTAGGGTGACAATCAGGACGCCCCCTTGAGCAGAATGCACTTAGTGCCACCACATTAAAATGGAGAACCATGGAATGGGGGTAAGTTTGCAGAGAAAGAAATGTTATTTGAATTGAAGATGGTTATGATGAGATTCTTACAACTTATTTAGCATATGGGTCAAATAAAGAGTTGGATCTAAGAGATGGGCATACCAGACCTTGCCTAAAACAGCACCCATGAGAAGATTAATACTTGTACATGAAACTTCGCATTTAAATCTAACCTTTTGAAGTGTCCTCAAGAACAATTTGTTTAGAAGACTGGGTAGCTTAAATGACAAGGATAAATGTATGCACCTTTGTAGAGACAGTAGGGAATATACTATTTCTTTCTGCCTAATTCTTGTCGTTCAATTTTTTTCAATCAAATCCATCGAAAGTCTCAAGCATATTTTGAAAGACATGCTATTTGTATTTAACCATGAACCAGACAGCTATCAGAGTGTTATATTTATTTATTACAATATGATTGACTACTACTAAAGTGTTTCCTATTCGATTTTTATGTATCCATGAATTTCTACACATATACAAATTCTAATTCTTAAAAACATCCTTTCCAATTCTCTGCATGATTTAAATCCAGAATTAAGCCCCCCTGTCATTTATGAGCCAGATTAGAGCATAGCATTTATTTATACACCAGCAAGTACTTAAAGTGTTGGAATGGCTTGAAAAGTCTGAGATGAGAGGAGCTGTTCTTTACCCCTAGATAAAACGTAAATTTTCTTTTAAGTAGAGCCAAGCAAAAGGAGATACCATCTGTAATTTTTTTAAATCAGGTATTCATCACTGTGCTTCAAAAAGTATAAGAATAATCCAGATGGATGATTCATGGAGACAGCCCCACTGAAGGCAATCTGGTTTAATATTGAATACACCTGTTGGAGTTCAGAGAGGGAGAGGGAACAAAGGGCAGAATTTTTGTCATTTGATATCCAGAAATATTACAACAAAAATATAAAGAGACTTCTATTTTCCACATAGTCCAAACTAACTAAAGATGGATGATTTTATTTCATTTCATTTTTTTGTTTTTTGCAGGATGTGTCCACCCTAGACATGGTGAAACTGACCATTTTATTTGCAGTAGTTTAGCCAAATGGTATGAGTCATTAAATGAAAGCAAATAAATGTTAAAAAAATGATTTACTTAATCATTCAAAGATTAAACTCATCAATCACCCAGTGAAACCAATTGTTTATGTATGCAAACTTAGTTTTTATTTATAAAATTCTCAAAGAGAATTGAGTTTATGTGAGTAAAAAAAGGAAAGGCCACATTGATTACCCATAAGAAAAATTCAACTTTTTAAATGAACAATAAGTAAAATTGCTAGAAGAGCAGGGTGTGGTGACAAGGAAAAGAAGAAACTGATGTTAACTTCCAACTCTGACTAGATTCTTCTCTTCAGTCATTAATTGTCAGGTAATTTTCCTTTCTCTATTGCATAGAGATGAGAAGAAAATGACAGTTGGGACAGAAGGAGCAAAGAGACATTGAGCTTGAGAGAAAGGAAGAGAAATGTAGCCAGAGCCTTGTCAGGCTTTCTCTCCTGAGACGGAAACTGAAGGAACAACAATTCCTCAAAGGAAATGGAGCATTTTCACAGCCTGTTCTTCTCTTTTTTTTTACAGCTCACTCTTCAGTCACCACAGACACTGTCTGGCGTCCCCCCAAAGCTTGCTTCTAACACAATACACTACTACATCGTGGTGTTTAGAGATGAGACTCATCCTTCTGCCTCCATGGTGAATATAGACAACTCAGTGATAGAATCATATTGTGTTTTATTCCTGGTAACCCTTTATATTACAGTTCACATACATTTTCATCATCAAAAAGCACACCTGATTCCACTGTTTGCTTCTCACACTAATTATAATTGAATACATTATGTATTTTACTTACTTGATTTTAACTCCATTATCTTTCTTTCCAATCCTGCCTTTGTTCATTAAATGAAGCAAAGTACTTACAAAGGACTTTTTGGATAGTTTGTTCATGGCTATGTCTGTAGGCCTTGTGTGTGGTAGGGAGTCAATAAATACCTATTACTTGAAATAATAAATTGCCTTACCACTATTGTTGGGTCAAATTAAAATGTTCTAATTTGGTTGCCTTTATTTGTTCAAGATCAACAGACGGTGGTCAGTTTAGGGTGCATGTGTGACAATTGAGAGGTTTAGTGTAGACTCTGGACCTGACCTTAACTCAATCTGAACTTTAAACTTGGGCTTCAGTTTTCTCTCCTAAGAGATGAGCATTAAAGTAAAATCTTCTTTTTGGTGTTATTTTAAGTATGAAGTAATTTACGCTGGGAAAAATGTGTACATGGTCATATATTGTAAAAAATGTTGATTAGAAAACCTGCCTGATTTATTTGAATTAGTAAGAAGCAAACTGGAGCCTGACAAGTATGTGAAGATGTTTACATGACCTGCATGTGATCTGCAGTGCTAATTGGCTGGCCACCTGAAAGAATTTGAAGAATTTGCTATCTTTCAAAGTAGTTCTGTCTTTCTTGAGTCTAAGTTTGAACACTTGGCTGCTTGATCATTGCAGCTGAATTACAATAGCAGCTATCTTTTCTACATAATGTAATGATGAACTGGAATAATCACAACTTTATATGCAGTGTGCGTTTTTCATATCATATAACCTATTCTTTAGCAAATGCACTTAACTTTAAATTTTGAAGAAGGAAGTCATTCTGCTGCGTGTTTATTGTCACTTCAGAAAATTAGTGTGGTAAGCTTATTGTCTGGAGAGAAAATTGTTATTTGACTGTATAAAATAACCTTCTTTTCATGCCATTGGTATAGCACTTCATTTTAGAAATGTATTTTTTTTGACATTGTAAGAGCATGAAAGGAGGCAATTTCAGTAACTACTTAAGAATCATGAGCTCAAAGGACATCTGAAAAGTCTTTAAGGAACAAAAAGGGTGGAAATGAGAGGGAATGGCTGGAGGTTTTTTCCTCTCTTATTTGAAGTGTTTTAGACTTCACTTCTGTCTTGAATCAGATCCGCTGCACAGTATTAATTTTGAGGCTAAGCAAAAATTTTAGGCTAGAGGAGAGGCTGCAACAAGCTGAGAAGTACTTAGGCCTATACCTGTATATTCCTACACCCAAGGAAAAATTCAGTGCCATTTGATTTAAATAAACATGGTGATTTCCTCTGCAAGTGAGTCTCTCTCCACGCCAGACTCAGATCAGAAGTACGCTGCTGGAGCTGTTACCACTGCCAATAACTGAATGGATTCTAGCTTGATTCTTAACATTATTTTAGTCATTCTTTCTCCAAAGGATTCTTTCATAAAGCTGGTAGAAACTTCCAATTCTGCCTCACTGTATTAATCTGAATGTGTATAGAAGGACTGAAAGAGAAACGGCCATAGAGTGTTGGTAGACTGCGTAGAGGTCATTGATTTAATCAACTCACTTTACAAAAAAGCAATAGACGTCTAAGAAAACTGCTTTCCTTAGGGAGTGAGAGATGGCGAAGAATTAAAGTGTGAAGTCTCTGGACCACGTTTAAGGATCTTTTTACGTGGTAATTCCACGCAGAGTGTTTCTTTTGATATACTTGAAATTTTTAAAATATTAGATAACAGTAGCAAAGCAATCCATTACACTGCCATCAAATAAATAAAAGGAAAAATTGTAGGCTAAGACCAATGGGGGCTGATGTTTATTTCTTAAGCTGGAAATTACACAAAAAGAGATTAGGCTAGTGGCTAGTATTTACGAACACTTAGCACTTATCAACATTCATTGATTAGACACCTAGCTTCCCTGAGGAACAAGGTCTATGGTATCTGTGACCTTCCTTAGAGGTAAACACGTATCATTTATACAATCACATGTTACATTGGACAGTCCCTATTTATCTACAATATATAGAGCAGAGGGGCTCTTCTTTTCTCAATGCCCTGTCAAATCATCCAGTGAAATGCTCTTGAATACTTTTCACAGTCTCTACAGATGTTTCTCTCACGAATGTTAACTTCTCAGATCTTCACAATGGTGTCACTATATCAAAAGACTCCATTCTGCTTAGGAGCAAGAACTGATAGTAACTGTAAGCACTGAAGTAAGTGTATGAACTTTTCTCAATGTGCGTGTACACACACACACACACACACAGGAACTTTACACACACACATGAGCACACACCATTCACACACTACACACCCATGCACATGTCCATGGGCACACATGCCCTCAGCACCTCAAGGCTTCATTCTGGTCATTTCTCCCTCTTCTTCTTGAGAGAGTTCTTTTTTCACGTAATTCAGTTCTCAGCATCATATGATCTGCTGTTGTTTCTATCACTGCAATGAATCTGTTGAAAATTATTAACCAAAGTTATTAACCAAAGTCTGATCATAAATCCAACAGATATGCTTTGCTTTTACCTTATTTGCTCTCTGCTTCATTTCTTAGGTCGGCCCTCCTTTCTCCCCAAATCACTGTCTCTTAGAATTGGCTTGTGTCCTCCAAATGACTATGCAATTCTAATGTCCAAGAGCTGATTCCACAGCTTTCTTTGCACAAATTGTGAGATCATTAGTGTGAGTCTTAGTCCAGTAAGACTGAAGCTCTTCTAAGAAAAGTAAAATTTGGACATACAAAAATGGAAGGAGAAGAACAACCGGAAAACAAAGATGCAGAAAGAAGATGGCGCGTGAAGATGGGAGCAGAAGCCAGAAGTCAAGGAAAGTCTGGAGCCCCCAGAAGCTGGATTTAGTGGGGAAGGAACTTCCCCAAACCACATGGCCATTTTTCCTTTTGTGAAGTACTTCTACCCCAAAACCTGCAAGAATTTTGCCATAGCATTCTTAGAAATTCAACACACCTGCTGACTTTAAAATGCTCACAAAATTTCATTTTCTGATTCCTTCTACTTCTCAGAATTTTCATTCCTGCTTACTCACTGAATACCTAGATGTTGCTATTCAACCAGTGTTTAACTTTGTCTTTTTCCTTCTTATTTTATGCAATTTCGTTAGATAGAGTGATCTACAGCACAGTATACATAATATGTATAAATGTAACATTTTGTTACAATTCATGTTAGTATTAGGAAACAACAGAGAGCAGAGACCATGATTCTTTTTTACTGCAAGTCCTGCGCACAAAAAACTCTATACTGATAACTGCTCATGTGTAAATCATCCTGAATGAACAGAGGAATCTGGTGAAAGAAACCCAGTGCCATGAAAAGAGATCTTTTGTGCCCAAGAAGAGAAACAGTAAGCTTCCTACCCTGGCTGGCCTGAAGGTGACTAAAATAATTAATTCTGCAAACAGTGGGAAAGTGTGTCCTGATGGGTAAGTGAGGCATAGTGAGTCCCAGAAGAAGAAGGACTGACTCAGATTATCTTCCTAAGAGACCTCAGCAGCAATGACTCCAAGCCCTAGACATAATCATCATATTGTGATTAGACAGGCAATATTGACTAATTGATTTTCATTTAGCCCTTAAATTTTGGATTTGTTTTGCAAGAAATACATGATGTAAAATAATGATAAAATTCACCACCTTATTTCCTGCACTTGCTGACCTAAAATTCCTCATAATGTCATGCTGTTTAAAAGAGAAACATATAAAACAAGGCCTTATAAGATACAGCAAAAAGAACAAGTGTAAAATTATTTTCAGAAAAAAACTGCTTAAAAAAATAAAGCTTCTTTAGCAACCTAGGACTAAACAGGGGTATTCCAAATCCCTGTGGGCATGAAATCAGTCTGAGTTTAACAGCGGACCTGGCCTCTCTATTTGTGGACTAGAAAAGTCAATCTAGCAACCTTCAGGGAGAACTGGAAGAAAGAACATAACATGCACATCCCATAGCCAGATAATGAATGTCCTTTTGGGAACATTATTTTTATATTCTAAAACTCATGAAGATTATAGGGCTCTTCTCCAATCCCTATTGAATCAGCTCATTTAGTCTTTTAATTTTTTAAGGAAAAATTTATTGAACTGATGTACAGTGAGTATCTATATATAAGTGCAGAACACCCTACATATATTTTTCTAACAGTCATCATGGAGCCGCTGTATATTACCCTCAGTGATGGCTACTTTTCATTCTCGTATTCCCACCCTCGCCACCAGCACCTGATTTTATTATCTCTGGGGAATGCAACTGTGACTTTCTCAGCACTATGTAGAGAACTTACCTCGTGTAATTCTATATTTGAAGGACACGTTCCCTCCTTTGCTTTTTACCCCCCGCCCCGTGTATCCTTTCAGGAAAATGAAACATACTTAAGCAACAGAAAACTCTTGACATAAAAGACCTTCAAGCAGACATGAAGCAGCCAAAACCTGTGTGTGTGTGTGTGTGTGTGTGTGTACTTGACTCACGCGGTTAGGCGTATAAGAGTTGGGGGGACACAGAACAGCACGTTTTCTCAGTGTGCTGGGGGAGCAACATTAGCATGGTAGCCACATGTGAGATAAATCATATCTTCCGAGGACCCAGTAGAAAGTCTTTGATCTCATTTGTCTACCTGCACTGGCAGCTGGATGTTTCTGTTTCATACATTTCAGTGCCCGGGTTTTAATCCTCGAGCCTGGTGACAGGACAGCTTCCTAATGTGACAGACACTGCCCCAGCCCTGCCATGGGCAGAAACCACATCATCGACCCACTTCTCACAGATCCTGGGAAAATCTGCACACGGGATGATATTTCTTCTACACTAAGCAAATGAACAACATCCAAAAAGAAGACAGAAATAACAAAGGATACAGGAACGGACAAGCAGGAACTTGGCAAACATGCTAAATTGAAGTTGAACATGACAGAGTTGAAATGTAATATTTGCAAGCAGAAATTACAAAAATTCAGATTGGAAATGGAAAAGACAGTGGAGGACCTCCTTAGGCTAATCATAACATCAGTGTTTTAAGGAGAAGAATAAGTTCTAAAGAACAGAGAAGAAAACAGGAAGGATAAAAGAGCATCTCTTTAATTCTTTCTAGATGGATTATAAGGATGCTTAGCTCAATAAAAAGGTAAAACACATATAATTTCTACTCTTTGCTTCATAAAATACTTCACATATTTAAGATTCAAATATCCTTTGGTAGGTAGATCTACTTACACTTTCGGATTTTAAAAAACCTTACACACTAAATGAAAGGTATAGAGCATGACTTTGAATTATAAAAGCAACTCTTCAGCTGAGTACTCCTACACATGCACTTCCTATTGATTTAAATTTACGATTTTTGTAGATAATTTTCTTCCTTCATAAGTAGGTCACACAGGAATAGAAGGAATCCTAGGTCACCACATTTGTTTTCCAAATGGAAGATGACATTAAATGATACACTTGTGAGCACAGACCACAAAATGACTGTATAACTTGTCCCGACTCTAAAATCTGATTTTAGTATAAAAATGACAGAAGCGTGAAATATGGTGTCAGAAAACAGTATCCATAGTGATTTCATAAAAGAGGGACTCAAGACCCAAAATGAAGAATTGCTGTAGCACATGTCATAGCTTAAGTCTTTAAACACTGATTTCAGATTTTCTCTATTTGGTTTGTAAATTCACAAAAAATAAAGAGGTCTTCGTATCTTACCCATGAAGGGGTAAAAGACCAACTGATCACACTGGTTAATACTTGGAGATGTTAGAAACTTCAGACACAAATCCGATTCCCTTCAGGCTGTATAATTAGCCAACTAACTAATGACAAAGTTGGTGATCTTTTACCCTCCCTACAGTGTTTTGTCAGGAGCTGATATACTTCAGCCTCGTTCTAAGTCCAGTGAACTTTGGGACATGTATTTCATTTTCACGAGAACCTACCTACCACAATTGTAAGACTAAAATATTTTATTCTATGAACAAAGTGTGACAACGCTATGAATGATCATGGAAAGAGATTATTCATGGCAAATTGCCTTTCTTTATGTGGGAAACCTGAATTCACTGTCTTATGATGCAGAAAGATACTTTGCTAAACACACACATCTTCTTTGTGTTCAAGTAACTTCTGGCATTCTTCACTCCCTTCATCTCCAGGTTTTCAGGGCTTCTTTACTATTATCTCAGGAAAACAAGTTAATCTTCACACAGTAGTGAACAATGAAGTCAAAATTCAACTGCTTCAAAAAAAATTTGCATTTTAAGCCATACATAAATTTATAGAGAAACTCTGCCTCCTAGTAAAGCCAGCAGTAAGAGGTAAGAAAGATATTTGGAAGCATGTATAATATTTCTCCTGACATTCCTGGAAATACCACCATATGGCTGTCTTCCTTTGTGGCTTTTGAGTATGCCAAGATATGGTCCCATACTGCCTGTTTGCTCACCAAAGCATAGCCAGACATGTGTAGAATCTTTGCAGTGAAGGGTTATCTGTGTCTAGTGACTCTCTCAGAATCCCCTTGTCAGTAGGTACCAGATAACTGATTAGCATGGAAAGCTCGGCGTAACTGTGCAATTGAGTTCAACTTTGTTACGATGCCATCAGAGGAAGAATCTAATTGAGGTGATGGCCCCAAATTGTAATATAATTACTTTCTGTACAACAGTGGGTTTATCATTTGATAGTATCAATAGAACATTTTACTCTTCCGACATCATTCATTGTTTTATGAAATGTAAAAATAAACGCCAGGGAAACGTGTTTTAGAAACAAACCATGTTTCTCTGTTTAGTTCTAGCTTGGCAACTCATTCATTCATTCATTCATTCATTCATGTATTTATTCCACAAACCTGAACTGAGCACAAAGATTAAGAGCTATCCACACAGACCTTGTTGTGGAATGGAAAGGATGCAGAATTCCACCCTCGTTGCCTGCACTGATACACCAGTTCCTCCCCTTGATGTGTCTTTACAACTTGCCCGTAGCCTCACAACTTGTCTGTACTCTATAATTGGACACAAGGTGAAGAATAAGATGTCCTATTTCTCATGAGTAAAGGTTCATCACTGAGATGAAAGCAGTAAATACTAAAGCAAAAAACAGAGATGTGAAAAAAGTAAAAACTCATATATACCATTTTTACATCCACAGCTCTTAGTTACAGGCAAGGCTGCCCTTCAGGAAACCCAGAGATTTGTGAAGACAATTTTGCATGTGGTGAGTGGTTTAAGGTGGGGTGGAGGTTATCGCTGGCATCTG
Source organism: Dolichotis patagonum (assembly GCA_004027295.1). NCBI lineage: Eukaryota > Metazoa > Chordata > Mammalia > Rodentia > Caviidae > Dolichotis > Dolichotis patagonum. Next base: position 11,025 of record PVJX010029386.1, read on the forward strand.
TTTGTAGAGGTCATGAATATCATAAAATCTTACAGTGCCCAGGACACACCAGCATGAATGCTCTGTATCAAAATGTCACTCATGCCAGTGGTGAGGAACGCTTGTGTACGTAGCCTTTACTCATCTTTCATTTGGATAAACAAACCAGAAGTGGTCCACCGAGGCACATTGGGATGATGGAAAGGTACACGCAACGTTGTTTCATGAGACGTGAAGAATTTCCTTTTGTTTTATGTTTCTACATAATTTTTTGTATGAAGAGGCTTCCTTTCCAGAAAAATAATTATTAAAGACAGCACAACCATCCATAAGGGTAAACATGCATAAAGGAATGACTATGAAGTACAAAAAAAGCTATGCCACCAAGTTCTCAGGGTGATAAATCACATTTTAGAGGAGGTTTAAATGTTCTGCAAGGATTTCACAACTCCTCCCTTGATTTATTGCCAGTTCTACAGATTGTCTCCTAAAAGACCAGAAAAATAAGTCCATAAATAACCTCATTACAAATAAAGTATACTTACTTAACATCTATCTGAAGTCTGAATGACAATGAATCCCTTATTTTTTTATATTAGAGGGTATGTGCATATGCTGTCATTGAAAATATCTCTCACTTCTAAATTAAGTCTGACAGTTGAAGTGAAAACTGTAATATTGACTTTTTGGTTCTAAATATATATAAAAATTATGAAAATTTTACTGTAAATGGAAGACTACAAAGCAAAGAGGCAAAATTTAAATATTGCACTAAAACTAGCAATGTGACAATGTACACAGTTAGATAGATAGATAGATAGATAGATAGATAGATAGATAATAGATAGATAGATAGATTTTTTTAAAAAGATGCATATATACCTCATGTATAAAGTAATGCATAGAGCGATCATAATAAAAGCTACATGACAGCTTGTCCAGGGTGTTAAAACAAAACACCACAGACTCTGTGGTTCATAAACAACAGGAACTTATTTCTCCCACTTCTGGAGACTAAAAAGGATCAAGACACCACCAGATGCCATGTCTGGTGAGGATTTCTTCACAGTTTGTAGACAGCTGCCTTTTTACTGTGTCCTCATATAATGAGAGACACAAGGAGTTCACTACTGTGTTCTTTCTTTCTTGCTTGCTTTCTTTCTTCCTTAATGCCCTTCCTTTCTCCACTCCTTCTCCCCCTCCATCTCTTAGACCCCTTCATATATATATATTTGTGGTACATATTGATCACATTCTTGGGAAAGACTTGGTGCATGTACACAATACACCACAATCCCATTATTTTCCTCATTTTCCCCCTCTCTCTTCCTCTTCCCTTTTCTCTTGGTTTCCTTCCCATATGATAAAGTCCCATCTATTCCCTACTGTCTGTCTTTTATTTTGCTCTTTTGTACTTTGGGCTTCTCACTAAGAGAATTAATCTTGGGTGTCTAATTTATATTGTAACATTATGATTTCATGACGTATCTGTTTTCCTACAAATGACTGAAATTTATCCTTCTTTATAGCACAGTGGTAGTCCATTTTTATATGAATATCAAATTTTCTTTCTGTCCACTCATTTATATTATGGGCATAATAGCCACTTCAAATTTAGCTATTATGAGTTGTACTGCTATAAACATGGGTGTCCATGCAGCACTGAAATGCAATGGCCTTAGTTCTTTCAGAAAGATATCTAGAAAAAGAACAGCTGGATTGAATGTAATTTCTAGTTTTAATTTTTTGACATGGAGAGTTTCTCCTGCTAGTATTCCTGTAAATATGTTTCTTATGCCATTTTTCTGTCTTTTGATTTTTCATCTATTCCAGTTAATCTTAGATTAGTCTTCTTCATGTTGTCTAGTAGCTGGTGGACTCATTTTTTTATGTTTCTAAGGTACCGTTGAGTAGAGGAACTAGGAACACATTTGTGAGTCTAGAGTAAGCCAAATTTTTGCCAAGTTTAGTAGGCACTATATTACACTTAAGGCTTGATATCAGCTGAATTTTGCTTCTCCCAATTTCTCATACTGACTTCTCCCAGAAGCCTTAAAGCTAAGTATATTTAGAGATAAGGCCTTTAAAGTGGTGATTAACTTGTAATGAAGCTATTTGGGTGGTCCCTAATCCAATCTGATTGGTGTCTTTAGAAGATCAAGAGATATAGACAGGAGATATGAAGTGCACAAGGGGGGGGTGACCATCTGACCGTGCAGAGGGAAGGAGACCATGTGCAAGCCAAGAGAGAGGTCGCAGGAGAATTTAAACCTACCTCTTTAGGGCTTAACACCATGAGAAAATAAACTTCTGTTGTTTAAGAGACCAAGTTTTAAAAACCACCAGGTGTATTGTTATGGTAACTCTGGAAAATTAATTAAAGGCCAAAATTCAATATAATGTGCTGGATGAAATGATGTTAGAATATTTGGTCTAGCAGCAAAAGCAAAGATTTTAGCAAATTGAAGGCTTATCAACAGCAACAAATTGAATGACTTAGGAATTATCCTCAGTAGAACAGGAATGTATGATCACAGACCAAATGTGATCTCTTGCTCATTCTCGCCAATAAAGTTTTATTAGAAAATGCAGTCATACTTACTCACTTATTTATGTCTATGCCTGCTTTCAAAAACAATAGAATAGTTGAGTACTCAAAAAGAGAAACCTGGTTAATTGTGTAAGATGAATGACCATATGAACGGTTTTTGTTAGATCGTGGAGCAGAACTGTTAACAGTCTCACTGTTTGAATGTGTACTGTGTATGTTTTAATTTTGTAACTTGAACAACTATTTACTAGATGACAGTATCTAAGTTATCAAGTAATGATTTCTTAGGTTTTTTTTTTGTTCTTTCGTTTTTTTCCTTAGAATTCTGTAGTGTTGCTACCCTTTTTTCTGTTTTGGTTTGTTTTGTTTTCTCTCTAAGTTATATTAAAAAAAAAAAAAAAACAGAAACCATTTGGTCCAGATCACCTCTGCTATTTACTGTCTGACCCATTACAAAAAAGATGCCCTGTTCACATCATGATATAAACTGTGGCAGAAGAAAATGTATTTGTTTAGCAAAATGCTATCAGTAGAACTTTCTAGTTATCAAAATAGTCCATATCTGTGCTGTCAACTTATGCCACTAGACATATGTAAATATTTATATGTAAATAACTGACTTCAACTAAAAATAAAATGAAAAATTCCATTCCTCAGTCCCACCTACATTGTAAGTTTGCAGTAACCACCTAGGTAATTGGGGGCTACCACAATGAGCAGCACAGATCTAGTTTTACCATTGAATTCTGTGCCTTGCTCAGCACAAGACTAGTAATAGGAGGTTTTCCCAGAAATAGCTGCTAAATTAGTAAATGAGAATCAGAGAGTAAGAACAACACTTACAATGTGTAAGGATTACCATTATTCTCTTTAATCATATTTCAAACCATGCTGCTTTGGTAGGCAGAATTATACAGATATGCCCCTTGCCAAGATATCCACCTCTCAGCTATTCATCACTAATCTAGGCACTATTGTGAAATGCTTTTGCCCATGTTATTAATCTTAAAATAGGGAGATTACATTGGAATAGGCATTTGAGCCCAATCTAATTGACTGAACTTTTAAGGACAAAGAAATTTCTCTGGTGGAGTCAGTAAAGAGATGTTGCTGAAGAGGAAGAATGGAAAAGCAAAGCAGAAGGGGAAGGTCAGAGAAATCAGAAGTGTAAGAACAACTTCTGGATCCTCTACTGCTACGTGAAAGGCCTCACAAGCCTTTCAAATAAAGGCGAATTACAAAAGCTGAAAATGGCCATCAGCCACCAGCTCACGAAGGAACAGGAAACTAAGCTCTATAATCCCTTACCATCAAATTCAACCAACAACCAGAACGATCCTAGAGTCCAGCGCCCCTCTGGAGTTTGGAGAAAGGTTTGCAGCCATGGTGTGAGATTGTAGGCAGAGGACCAGCAGAGCCACAATTGCTTTGACCTCTGACCCATGGTAAATATGAGATAACTGATGGTGCTCAGCTGCCATGTTTGCTATAAAGTATCCCTGTTGTAGTCAGGGTTCGCAAGGAAAACAATTTAATACAGCACGCATAATTTATAAAATTACTTTATAATAGTCACCCAAAGAGTCAAACACGAAAAGTACAGGAAATCTGTCCACACACTAAAGACCTCAAATAACCCCACTGAGGGCCTGGACCCCATGACAACAAACTGCATGAGTCCAGCTGAAGACAATGCTCATGACAATGTCTCATGCACGTCTGTTTCATAGATCTGTGCTGGGAAGGCCCAAAGGTCAGAAAGTCTGTGCTGATGACACGAAGGATCTGTGGCAGTGGGATGAAGGATCTGTGCCAGTGGCTTGAGGGATCTACACTGGATCCAGGAAGAAATGCTCAAAGTAAGGTCCAGGGCTTCCCCCAAAAGGATCACAGCTATCTTCAGCAGTGACGAGGTCCTGAGCTCCTCCAATGATGAGAACAGCCAAGTTCACACTAGAAAGCCAACTTGACAAGCTCCTCCAGGAAGACCAACACAACAGGAGAACCAACAACACCCAGGAGAACCAGCAACACACTTTCCTCTCCAGTTCTCCTTTTCATGTTGGTGACAATCCTCAGCTGGGTCCTTCACACCCAGCACCACACTGATTCGGTTCAGCTGGGTGTTAAGTTGACTACCACACTCATTACATAGTCATAATACAAGCAACAAGGCTCCAATAAAAATCCATCTCTAAGAATTATTACAAATAAGGCCTGAGTAATTAAGCATTTGAGAAGGAAATAAACCTGGCCCACTCTAGCTATTCCTTTTGAAGAGATTTGTGGGAACGGCAAGTAGTCAGCACATGTGAGATGACCTTGCCTGATACAAGAACACGTTTTCAGATCCAGGAAAGATGAAGGGAAGTCGGCTGTGCTGACCATGGCAGACTAAGGGACAGTTCACAAATATTCATATGGGAAACTTATACACAATGAGTTATCAAATTGACAGTGAGCATTTAAATGAAAGATTTTATTACAGTAAAGAACACCTTGTCATTAATCTCCTGAAAAATAGTCAAGAGTCCCTACCACTTATCCCATCTTTCTTATTATCCTGCTATTCCTGACCTCATTCACCAAATTTGTCAATCACCATTATGTTCCAAAAACATCTAGCATCTGTTAATTCTTTTCAAAAACCTTTAAAATGAGGACATACATTTAGGTATGTGATTGGGTTGATATAGGATGATTTTGAAATAGAAATGATAATATCATAACCCATGAATCTCTTCCAAGAGTGCACATCTCCCTCTGGGATGATGTCAGAGCTACAGCTGTCTTCTCTTATCTCTAAATCAGTGTTTTTCCTTCTACTTTATCTCAAGCTTTCCACTATTTCTTGATCTTCACACCTTTTGGGTATTTTCGTGTAACTTTTAAAGTACTATTTTGCTCTTGAAAGTTTGCCCTATGAGATGTATACATTAGTAGAGAAACTACAGAGAACATTTATAATTCATCCTCAAAAAAGAAAACCAACTCTTGTGTCACGGTTTCCTATATATTTGCAGTATTTCCTATATATTTGCTGTTAGATTCAGCCAGAAAGCTAGATCACTAATTGGATTTATAACATTTTCTTTTTTTTCATTCTCTTGGTTATCTTAGGGCTTAAGGACACATACATAACATCTCTGTTGAAGTATCATTTTTGGATGTTTTTAAATTGGATAAGCTTGAGACAAGAAAATAAGAGATTAACTTACTGGCAAAAGAAAAAGTATATGATCTTACTAATGGCACAAATAAAAATCAAGTAATATTTATATAATTGTAAGTCCATGAAAGAGGCCTATGAGCAGAATACTGGATTTTGTATAGGTCTAAACAGAAAAGAGAAATTTTTAAGGAAAAAGAGTACAAGGAAGGTCAAAGAGAAAGACAGAGTCAGATTTCCAGATTTTTTTAAAGAGAATAAGACAAAGCAAAATAAAGTAGAATAAAGCCAATCAAAACAAACCAGTGTAAGTGACACAGGCCTTCAAAACAATATGAGATCAACAATTGTTACCATAATGCTTCTTGCTGTCTTCAAAATAGTTGTAGATACTCTCAGACATAGTAAAAATCAAACAAAACAGAACAGAGTAGAACTAATGAAAACACAACAATGAATGCAACGAAGGATTTCAAAACCAGACAACCATAAATCCAAAATGGCTACCATAATATATCTTGCCATCTTTGAAATAGCTGCCCATGCCATCAGATATAATAAAATCAAATAAAACAAAACAAAACAGAATAAAACCCAACCCAACAAAACAATGAAAATGATACAGGACTTCAGAACAAGACAATAGAGCATTACAGTGGCTACCACCTTCAGAAGGAGATTCCCCCATAGAGGCCACACTGTATACCATGATCTTATGACTAGATGATCAGACCACCTGCCCTAGGCCTACAAAGTCAGTGAAATACCAAATGCTGCAAACATCCAATTGCATTTCACCTCAATAGCTATCATTGCAGCCTGTGTTTCTCCAAATCAGCCAGTCACTTGGGCAGGGGTTGGGGTTGGCTCTTCTTGTTTGCCAGCCTGAGCACTGGAAGGGGCTGGGGGCTGGCGCTGGTTTGCAGGGAGGGCTTACTTCTTGATGATTTCTTGTTCTCTTCCCCCACAGTGCATGGATGGTGTTGACTCATGGGAAAAGGCTGGGGTCTGGCTGTTCCCCCAGTAGTGGTGGCCTGTGCATGGCACTGGTTCATGCTGGAATTATTTTGAAACTGAGGCAGTAATGAATGCAAAGTTTGTAGTAAAGTGGACCTTACACAATATGAGCATATAATTACAAATATTATTATTATTATTATTACTGTGTTTTGACAGAGGAGAGTCTCTTTCTCATTTTTTCCTCCATTTTCAGCCCAAAAAGGAAGCAACCAAGATGATTCTGCCTTCCTCCTAAAGAGCATGGCAGAAGCCCTCTGCCCCCTCCCCCTCTCTCACTCTTACTGGTTTCTCCCAGGGCATGAGAGTGACTGACAGCTGGGGAAGAGCCTAGGCTCTGCAGTCCATTGTCCTTGTGTCCCAAAAGAGGACCCTCCCCCGCCCACTCCCCTCTAGCTACCTGCGTCCAGGCATAAAAGATCAGCTGCTCAGATGCCTCATCAGCTATACTCCTGAGCATCCTATTTTTGCTCACATTGAAACTGAAGCTCTGACACCTTCCGTTTTCTTTCACAGGCAAAGTCCACAGTCCTCACCCATGTAGCTGACTGTGTCCGGCTGTTATCAGTTCCGAAACGAGGGAGTGGAAAGAGCTGTCATTCTTGAGATTTATCCATATTCTGAAATCCAAGTTTTAGCAGAACATAAAGAGTGAGCTTTTATTTTACTCATCCATAGCAATGAAAGTCCATAGCAGGCCCATGAGTTAATTCAAAGACTCACTGGACACGTGACTTCACTGAGTTCCTGTGGGCTTTGTCATGGGATCGTAGAGACTGACATGGGTCTTACCATCACATGGTCACATGATGTTGTCCAAAAGTGACAAGGCCAAGGTGACTTGCCTTTTCTATAATTCCTCACAAGATTTCTTCAATCCCCAGCCAGGACAAGGTCAGCACAAGAACTATGGCAACAAGAGGAGCTGGAGAAGGAGCACACAGTGCCTGCCACCTCTGCAAAGAAGCACAGCCTGGCCGCGAGGAGGAAGTGAGGTGGGAATAGTTACCAGGTAGAAGCCAAGAGGCTCCACCCCCGGTGCAGACAGAGTCAAATAAATGTCATTCTACTTCACCAGTTGTCTAAATAAACTTGTAGTGATCCTTCTTCTGGGTTTCTGAAAGGAAGAAGTTGTAGACCTTTAAAGTCAGCATTATGAAGGAAGAAAAAAAATTAAAGAGAAGTAATGGAAGGAAAGATAAACAAAGGGGGAAAATAAGAAATGAGTGGAGCCAGAGCATAGAAGCCCGTGTACTACACCCTACTATTGCTCCATCTATTTTCCCTTTACTGTACTCTTTCATCTTTTCCTCAGCTGTCATGAGTGTCGGTTAAGAATGGTTCACTGCCACATTGTTCCCCAGAAACTGCCTTCTGCTGAAGGGAGCTGATCCTGCTGGAAAGGCCTAGAATCTGCGGAACCAGTGAAGGTCTGCAACCACAGACACAAGAGGACAACGCTGGGCTTTGCAGCAAAGAGAAACACTGTTCACCCTCCATGGTTCACCCTCCACAGTTCATCCCAGAGTCAGGCAAGAACAGGTGTCAGTGAAAATCACAGCTTGGTTTAGCTTCTTCCTGTCTTTGCCAGCTTCCCTCTTTTCCTTGAGGATTTCTGCTGAGAACACTTCCTTAATCTTTTGTTTGGATAAGATGCCTTATCTCCGATTCTGCTTTTAGGAGACCTGATCTTAAAAAGAAGAAGGAGGAGGAGAAGAAGGAGAAGAAGAAGAAGGAGGAGAAGGAGGAGGAGGAGGAGGAGGAGGAAGAGGAGGAGGAGAAGTCAGAAGTACTAAGCTGAGAATCTGAGATTTGAATTATTCTTGGAATAAACATTCTACAGAACTAAGGGGACTAGAAGCCCTTGATTATGAGCTATAAGAAAAGAATGATCCCAAATTTTTAAAGAGTGAGAGAAGGGGAAATGGGAAGGAGAAGGAGAGAAAGAGAAAGAGACTCAGAGATGGAGAGAGACAGAGGGAGATTACTGAAGACTCTTCAGCAATTCTAAATGGATTTATTCAAGAGTTGTAGAGTTTCTCATTGCAAGAATTTGAATGGCTATTATTTGCCAGAAGTCCATAGTTTAAATGTCTGCTTTTGGGTCTTGTGTATAGTTTTGAAGAACATTTTTTCTCCTTGCCATTTTGTCCACTCACAGTCACCAAAGACCAAATTAAAAATACAAAACTTATAGTCACCAAGAGTCAGTTAAAGCTAGATTTAATGTTTGTTTGTTTTAAAGGTATGATTTGAACCCAGGAGTGAAAGGAGGGCCTTGTAGATTTTTAAATTCTGGAAATCATTACTTACAGACTTTTAAAACACCTATGTTTGATGGTTTGATGCCCACTGCCCCAAGTCCACAATTGTACTTACAATTCCCATAAAAATTCTGTCTGATGGCTGCATCTATGGCAGTTGAGCTTCAAATCACATAGTTTATATTTATAGCAAGTGAAGACAGATGGAGAAGATGCACATACTGCTTGTATACAAACATGGTTGGTCACTGAACTACTCATATATAACGTATTTGCTAGAAATCCAAGAAAAAGAGATTTGTATCTGTGTTCTAAGAACTCTCGTACGAATTCTATTATTGTGAGAATGTAAAGCTATAGCAAATTTATTTTATTTTACCTCCCCCACTGTAGTGTGATAAAGCTCTTGTAGCAACAACAGTTGAGTCTGCTACTTGCATCAGAAACCCAAATTAAAAATAAAGAGCAAAATGAGAATAGATAATAGGAAGCAGGGAGATAGATCCCTCTCAGATGGGAAGGGGATCAAGACAAGGAGGGAAGGAGGGAAATGGGGATGCGAGGGGAATAAAAATGTGTTATGTATGTGCACCAACTCCACACAAGGAATGTAAACACCATGTACTACAAACACATATTAATAAAAATTAAGAAAAAAAGAAAAGGAAGGAAGGAAGAAAAGAGAGAAAGAGAGAAAGAGAGAGAGAAAGAGAGAAAGAGAGAAAGAAAGAAAGAAAGAAAGAAAGAAAGAAAGAAAGAAAGAAAGAAAGAAAGAGGAATTTTTTTTGGAGATAGCCATCTACTGGGATAATTGTGAAACCCAAGAGCATAAGAACAAGCTCTGACTAAAGAGAAAGAAAAAAAAAACAGCATCAAAAATAGTATTCCTTTGTTTTATTCATCCAGGTGGTCATGAAGTATGATATTTAAAGTTATAAAGTACTCTTAGTTTAAATCTTCAAGTGAAATTTTATTAAACCTCTAACATATTAATAGTCTTAAATATGGAGGTACTATTTTATATTAAAGATTTACACATAGGAAGTACTTAATTATTTATTCACTGGCTTTAGAATGTTGTATCTATACTATAGCGAATATTGTGTTTCATGTTTTCTCTCAATAACTTGCTAAAAGCCCTAGAAATATTTTGATGACTTCAAATACCCTGAAACTCTTTGTTTTGTAATACATGTGATGTAAGTTTTTTGTTCATGCATTCATGGCTTACATGTTCTTTGAGTGCCTACATTTCTTAAGCACTATTCTAGCCTCCAGAAATACAGTTAGCAAAACAGAGGAAAGCATTCTTGTCTTCAGAAGATTGCAATAAGGGAGACAGGCATCAATCAAACAAGCAAAAAAACATAAATAGTATGACACATGGCAACAGATGCTATCGATACAAATAGTAATGCAAGGAAGGAGCAGATGATGGCTTGGGTTTAGAGCAGGGAACAATTATATGTTTAAATAAAGTATTCAGAAAAGATCTCAGAAAAATTAGGTCTTTTCTTACCTAAAGAAGGTAAAGAAATGAGTCAAACAAATTGAGGACAATAGTTATTGAGTCAGACAAGCTGTAAATGTAACAGAGAGTATCCAAGTCCTCAAAGAATGGGCTCTGACCTTAGTCAATTAAAAATGTACGAAGAGAAAAGTAAGAGATGCTGGAGATCATCTATGGCTTTCTCAGGAACTTTAATTTTTATTGAGTCATTTAGAAGTTGGTGAACAGTTTTGAACAGGGTCTTGACTCATATTTTAATAAGCTCAATCTGCTTACTCTAATAGAAAGAATGAGAAATTAAAAATAAAACAGGTCACCAGTGTTTACCGTAATCAAAAAGAAGACAATAGATGCTGATGAGGATAGTGAAGACAGTGGAAATCGTGAGAGTCTAGTACATTTTAACTGCAGCCAAACCTAGACAAAAATCTCAAACTATGAGTTTCTAGTAGTGCCAACTGATAAGATGAGGAACAGGAATGATGAACAGTGCAGGTTTTCTTTCTGAACTTTACAAGATGGTGGTGTGGTCAACTGGGAAAGAAGGCCACTGAAGGAGAAGATTTACAGAGAATGAAAAAGACTTAGTGTTAGACACTGTATCAGTTCGCTGCCATTACAAAGTACAGTACCACAAAGGGCTTTAACAATAGTAAGTTACTGCACTTTGATTCCAGAGGACACAAACCCAAGATGTAGGTTATTTCCTTCTGAGGCCTCTACGGTTAGGGTTGGTTCCAGATCTCTTTATTTGCTTTGCAGATGCCTATCTTTTCCCTGGGTCTCTTCCCCTGGTCTTCCCTTCTAGGACATCGCTATCGTGTTAGTTCCCCCTTTTACAAGGACACTAGCTACAATGAATTAGGGCTAAACTCAAACTCACTTTACCTTCACTAGCTCTGTAAAGACTTTTCCTCCAAATCAGGCCATGCTCTGACATTCTGGGAATTGAAATACACCATATGAATTTGTTGGACACAACTTAACCCACAATGGACATGGTTAGACCAAGCAGACAAGTGCTGCTATTTGTGCCCACTCTATGGTGTAGGTTATTTGAAGACATGCTATTAATTCTAGAAACAGAACATATCAAATAATGTCATAGTGCATTACCAAAAGACAAAAATTGTCTTCCTTTTGGTTTGTTCAGTTGGCTTTTAAATCCATGTTTTTAGCACATTGTCTCGGTAAAAAAATACTAACATGGGATATCTGGGCTTCAGTTCGAAGAAAAGCCTGCAAACAGAGGGTTCTCTATAAGGCTTTTTATTATCTTCCCTAACAAGAATGATGAAAGCAGGGAGACACAGGATCGAATTCAGCTCCATAGTTAAGGTACCACATGCCTTGGAATATTTACTTATCAACTCTGTCATTTATAAAATGTCATCCACTGGCTGCCTCCACATCACTCCAAAATTTCTACTTTAGCATCAGATCCTATATTTTCATATGACCAAAA
>PVJX010029387.1:8900-23090 GCA_004027295.1 Dolichotis patagonum
GGGGTAAAATTAAACACAACAAAACAGAACAGAACGGGACATAAGAAAGCATAAATTTCAAAGCTAGACAACCAGAGATCCTCACTATCTGTCATATTGTCTCTTGTTTTCTTCCAAATGGTTGTCCTTATCTTTGCATATTGGGAAGGTTTTAAGAGTTAGAAAAATCATCCTTTTTGTAAATAACTGGGCAACAGGAAGACATTCTGCATCCTGTGCCCCATACCACTTCCTGTTGAATTGTTGATATTAGCTGCTTATAGAAAAGGCAATTCTGTACTTTTGCAGAACAGGCAGGACCTAAAAGAGAACTTGGGGGCCCTTGAGTTAGAAAGGGGTCACCTCTTGTGGGAACAGACATTGTGAAGGAACGTTATACATTGAAGGTCCCTTCCTGTGACCCTCGAAAGGCTAGTCTGAGTCCCCACGACTTCACCCCCCCTCCACTTGTCTCTGGGTGGGCTGGAACCACCAGCCTTTCGGGGAACAGCCAAACACGCTAACCAATTACAGCACAGAGACATGAGAAAGATCTGAGATGCGGGGTGTACACTGGAACCAACTGGGGCGCTTACCTGCGGGTAATGGGTGAACAGGCCACGTGACTCCACCAGAGCCTCTCACAGCCCGGAGTCAAGTTTTCTTTCAAAATACACCAGTGAGTTTTGCCGGCTGCCTTTGTTTCAGAGGCAGTTGGGACAGAGTAAAATGACTTAAAATGGAAATGGGCAGAGAAACCCAGGGCAGCCAGCCAAGGAGATTTTCTTTGTAAAGGGAATGTGAGCTGGAAGCTCCTCGTGGGACAAAAGGGAAGGGTTTATTAGAAAAAGGGAAAAGATGACGAGGACGGTAGTGACTTCGGATGCTAATTATAGCTTAACTATTTCAGGCATTTTCATGTGACCATACAAAGTCTTTGTCTTGAAACAAATTTAAAATGTGGGTTAGAACGCAGGCAGCCAACTAGAGGAAGAAAGCAAGCTGTGTTGCTGGAAATAGTTGTCTGTCTGACCGAGGCTTGTGGGCCCCCACAGGGGCTTGTGTTTAACGCAGCTGAACATTCTAGAAGATGCGATCAAGAGTTTGCTGAGTTAGAGATTTGCATGTAGTGTTTGTTGAGTGTGAGGCCCACAATAAGACAGTGAAGTGATTTTATGCCATTTTACAAGGGAGTAAACAGCCATTCCAAAAGCTGGTGTTGCCTGGTGCATGTGTGTGCCATGTAGTCTTAGCCTCGCAGGAGGCTGAGGCAGGATTACTTGAGCCCACACATGCCAGACCAGCTTGGGCAACATAGCAAGATCCCATCTAAACAAACAAATAAGTAATGAAAGTCAATGAAACAACCCCAGAAGTTTGGCTACTAGGGAGTTAGATTAGAGAAGGTATATTTTTTCCTTTTATGGTGTCAGGAATCAAACTCAGGACCTTGAACTTGCCAGGCAGGCATACAGAAGGTATTGGGACCAACTGATTCATGCTTTTGAAAACCTTACTTACTGGTAGTTGCTTTATTTATTTATTTATTTATTTATTTTTGAGATAGGGTTTTGCTATGTAGTTCAGGCTGGCCTCGAACTCGCTGTGTAGCCCAGGCTGGCCTCATGGCTACCCTCCTGCCTCAGTCTCCCAAGGGCTGCCATTACAGGTGTGGACCACCACACCCTGCTACCACTTGTTTCTGAGGGCCAGTGATAGAACCCAGGGCCTCACCTGTGCTAGGCAAGCGCTGTAGCCCTGAGCTGTACCCTGAGCTGAGAGTCCTCCAGAGCCACGGCATTCCTTGCTTCCTGATTCAAGATTAGCCAGCGCTTCCCCTATCACAGAAGGAGAATTCACTTTGCCCCGTTTCTCTCCTGATCTGAGCGACGTATGCAGTGTGGCAGTCTCTCTGTTGCCTGGAATATCCAGGGGAGTTGCTTAATCAGGTGGTACCACTGAACTCTATACCTTCCCTGGTGCACAGGTTCAGGGGAGGTTGTTTACTGAAGCCAGGCAAACTTAGATAAGGCGGTGTACAGAGAAAGGACCTTTGCCAGAGGAAAGTGTAGTGGCCCATTTGGAAGAGAAACATGCTATTTGCACATTGGATAGAGCTCATTTATTAAATCGGGCAGTATTGTTGCAGAATTGGTTCCTGGCACAAAGTCATGACTGCTAAGCCAACTAGAAGAGAATTTTTTAAATGGGTTGATATTTGCAAAGAGAGTCAGACACCCTGATCCTAAGACCCAAGCAATAAGGAAAAATATACAGAGTGTGTCTGACCTGGAGTTTCAGCCGGATGAGTTCTTTGATGTTCAGAAAGGTTTTTTTTGGTACCGTGGATCAAACTCAGGACCTCATGCCTGCCAGACAGGCACTTATGCCCCTGAGCTAAATCCCCAGCCCCCTAATTATTGAAGTCTCAAAGAAACCATAGAGGGATGAGAAAGTTTTTTTTTTTTTTAGATAAGGTTATGACTGTTTGTTATGTAGTTCAGGCTGGTTTTGAACTCATTATATGGGCTAGGCTGGCCTCAGCTTCACAGTGATCCTTCTGCCTCAGGCTGCCCAGCGATGGGATTACAAAAGTGCGCTCCCACACCGGCCTGAGGCAAACCAATATTTTGTTGGAATTCATTTCTAGTCCAGTTAAACACAACTGTAAGATGAGAACAGTGAACAAAACTGTATTTATGTAGGACTACGTTTATTGTACTTAGTCTGCATACTTCATTTATTTATCAATTGATGTTTTGAGACAGGACTTGCAGTGTAACCCCAGGATGGCCTCAATCTTGGATCTTCCTGCCTCAGCCTCCTGTGTGTTGGGCTTACAGACCTGTGCCACCATGTCTGGCCTCAGACTTTCAAAAGATCATTTCTCATTACACTATGGGATTAGGCTCAGAAGGGTCCTTGGCCACATTGTCATCCTAGTCACCAGTGAGCCTTACAACCAATGTGGGGCTGTTCCTTTGGTGGTGCCCTTCAGGCAGACCGGCAGCTGGGTTGTTGTTAATTCTTGTCATCAGAAATCTGCTACTTGTGTACCTGAGGGATGCCCTTGGGGACAGTGTGGAAAAAACGAGCCGAGCTGAGAGAGCTTTAAGAATATGAAAACAGTGGGGATGGAGCAACGCCTGTGATCCCATCACTCTGGGAGGCCCACAAGTGTAAGCCCAGTCTGGGCGATTTAGCACCTTTGTGAGACTTTCAAAATAAAAAGCATAAAGGATCAGGAGTGTAGCTCAGTGTGAATCCCCTGTGTTCGATCTCCAGTACTGCAAAAAGAAAATCTGCACACCTGCTTTTATCTGCTTCTAATCTGCTAAAAACTGAAGGAGCTGCCATGGACAACTCACAGGACGGGCTGCTCGCTGAAGTTTTCACAATTCCTGGGGCCATGACTGTGTACCTCACAGTCATCAGTACAGGCTTTGCTGAGACCGGAGTAGGCCAGAGAAGCCAGTCAGCGAAAGAGCGTGTTTGTTCTTGTTGTTTGCTTTGGAGACAGGGTCTCACGGTGTAGTTCAGGTTGCCCTTGAATTGCCAATGACCCTCTTGCCTCAGCCTCCCCAGTGCTGGGATTCCAGCCACCATGCCCTGCAAGAGCATGTGTTACATAGAGGTCCAGAACAGACAGGGCCAGAGACAGAAAGTGACAGGGAGGGGATAGGGGCTTGGGAGCTTCTTTTGGAGGTGACAGCAGTGTCCTTGAGTTGAGCATGCTGATGGTTGCACATATCTGAGAAGATGCTGAAATGCCTCTGAATTATAGCTTCAAATGGGCGATTAGTGTGGAATGTGGCTGGGGTTCAGATGTTACTTCTGCTTGCTTGCTGGGTGACCTTGGACAGTCACTCACCCCTTCCAAGTCCCTTATTAGAAATGTGAAAAGAAAAACAGACAAGCGTGGTGGTGCATGCCTATGATCCCAGCACTCAGGAGGCTGGGGCAGGTGGATTGCAGTGAATTTGAGGCCAGCCTGGGCTACCTAGGGAGTTCAAGACCAGGTTGAACTACATATGGAGACTCTATCTTAAAAGATCAGAAGAGCATGAAAGGATACATGTGGCTGTGTGACATCAGCAGGTGGTTTTGTGTGGGATGAAATTAAAGTTTATAAAGAAGAGACCAGGACGGCACCTGACACCTAGGGCTTCACTACCAGGTCACTCCCCCCACCCCATTGGTTCTTTGATAATAAGATGCCCAAGGGCAGTCAGAATCATGTACCTGCTTAGTGAAGAGTGATAGAAAGGAAGAACAGAGTCTGGGGACAGCCGTGACAAAGGGTGCATGGCCCTCAGGGAGGACAGTCTAACTCTGTGACCTGGAGCAGTTCTCAGCCCTCACGTGGCTTGTGGGAAGCCTGGACCTGTAGGCTAGGGAAGATCAAAACACCTGACATCCCAGACTCAGGAAGCTGAGGCAGGAGGGTGATTGCAAGTTGGAGATCAGTTTGGACTGCATAGTGAGACCCTATCTCAAAACAAACAAACCAAACCGGGAATTTGGCTCTGCCCAATTTAGCTTAGCTCACACAGCCTCCTTCCTCATGTGATTGTCAGTGATTGCCCTTAAAACTGTGTGTTTATTTCAGTGATAACACTGGCGCATGGCTCCCAGTCCGGCTCAGTGTTTTAAGGCCCCTGTCTGGCATGCGCAGTGGCGACTCGGAGGATGAGTAGCCTGTTCCTAGTGTGTGTATGAAGGACCCCACACAAACCCCAAATAGATGTCATTTCTAGATAAACAAACGACGAGACAGTCGGATGGAGGAAGCAGCAGGTGACTCACAGAACCTTCCCTGCAGGGACCCAGGGAGAGCAAGGTGGCCACTGTTCCTGCTGGCGCCTCGGAGCTTTCCGTTGGTGCCCATCACGCCAGTCCTCCTCCCCGCTCCTAGGACTCTTAACAAAACACCCGGGAAACCAGCAGCCCACATGAGGAAGCTCAGAAACCATTCATGAGGCTGAGGCAGGAGGATTGCCATGAGTTCAAGGCCAGCCTGGACTACATAGTGAGACATTGTCTCAAACAAAGGAGGATGGAAAGGGTGATTTTGTGGGTCACTGCTGGGCCTTCATGTGTGCTGGGTAAGTGCTCTGCAGCCACCACCAGCATGAGGGTGAGTTAACTCACCTGCAAGAAGAGCAAATGGCCAAACCTTTTCTCTGCTGTAGCCGTGACATCATTGAATCAGCCTGTTGGTGGCTACAGTGCCCACCTTGCCCAGCTTTGGTGCCAGTGTCCTTGCCACAGGCCTAAGGGTTAGGCCTGCTGTTGTTTCAGTCCTTGCCTTTGCATTGAGCTACATCTCCAGCCTTGTTTGTTTACTTGTTTAGAGACAGGCTGTTGTTAAATTGCCCAGGCTGGGCTCAAACTTGGCAGTCCTCCTGCCTCAGCCTCTCAGAGTGCTGGGATTACAGGCCTGCACCACGGAGGATACACCTTGGGTATACTTTGCTGCAGTTCTTTCTCCCTAACCTATAGAAAAAGGAAGAGTGGGCTCAGGGAAGTGCATAGTTTTGTTTTAAATTACTTTGTGTGGTTCCCAGGAGCTGGTTTGCTTGAAGCTAGTCTTTTGTACATATAATTCCCCCCACAGCTGTGCTTTCCGTCCCCTAGGGTGGCTGCTGGGTGGCTTCCGCTTCCCATCTTGGTCGTGACCCTCCCTGACCCTGCTGCTCTGGACTGGCACCAAGCGAGCCTCTGGGGAGAGTTACGTTCACACTGACAAGGATGATCTCAGTTTTGTTTGCAGAGCTGGGAGACCTGGCTGGCTTCCAGCTCCCGTATTGAAGTGAGCCACCTGCCTCAGCCTCTCAAGAAGCCGAGACTACAAGTGAGTCAGTTTAAAGCTGAAAGCATTCAGTGTTGGTGTCGCAGGGAATCTGCTGGCTTGCTGTTTCACTTGAAAGAAGGAAAGGCACCAGTCATGGTAATGTGGCCTGGTGGTTGAAGATCTCAGAGTTGGAGTTCAAGGCCAGCCTGGGCTATTCCGTAATGCCCTAGGTCCAGAGAGAGAGAGAGAGAGAGAGAGAGAGAGAGAGAGAGAGAGAGAGAACAGAGAAATATTTGGTCATTTTAGGTGATTTTATTTATTTATTTATTTTTTTGAGGCAGGGTCTTTATGTGGAGTTCAGGCTGGCCTCAAAGTCTCAGTGATCTGCCTGCATCAGCCTTCTGAGTGCTGCCACTATGCCTGGCTCAAACTTTCTTTTAGGGAAGAGAAAAAGACATCTTTGTTAAAAGGTATTCAGCTCTCTCTTGGGACTTCCCTGGGGAGTGGCTTTTCACCGGGAACCTAGAAGCAGTCAAGAGTATTTTGTAGATTTCTTGTTCTCTTCTACAGGTTAGAGGAGGGGTTTTGTGTTTGTTTGTTTTTGTTTTTTTCTGTTTTTGAGACAGGCCCTCGCTATGCAGTTCAGGCTGGCCTTGAGCTGACTTTGTAGCTCAGGCTGGTCTGGAACTTGCAATAATTCTCCTGTCTCAGCCTCCCAAGTGCTGGGATTACAGGCATATGCCACCACACTCGGCTTATTAGAGGAGCTTTTTAAAATGTTTCTTAGCACATGTCTGCAGTACTCAGCGATCACAGTCATTGTGGGAAGTTGGTGAACAGAACACATCTTAATTCTTTTCACTTCCCTCTCTCCTCTCCTCCCCTCCCCGAGCAGCAGTTTTCTTGAAGGAGTTTCCGGTTTTACTTCCTGAAATTGAAATAGATTGGGGATTTCACCTTTCCCATCACTGAAGTTTCATTGTCTTCAACACTTAGCGTCACCTGTGCCTGGAGGCAAGGCCTGGCTCCTCCACGGTCCTGATTGACTGCTGAGTCAGGGCAGGAGGGGGCTTGAAGGTCCCGCCCCACATCTGGAAACTCCAGCTCCCCCAGGGCCACTGCAGCATTCAAATCAGCTGAGCTGCCTGGCTAGGGACGCCTGCTAGTCACTGCTACTTTTGTCCTTCAGAAGGGGAAAATTGCAAGTGTCTATTCGGAGAAAAGAGAACTTTCAAACTCCTTCCCCGTCTGAGCCACCTTAAAAGACTGTGTGTGCGTATTTTCTGTTTGTTTCGAGAGCCTGTTTTGCTGTGTACTTCAGGCTGGCCTTGAATTCATTATGTAGCATGGCTGACCTCAGACTCCTTGATGATCCTCCTGCCTCAGCCTCCTGAGTGCTGGGATCACAGGTGTGCACCACCACGCCCAGCTCTCCGTTATAACCTTTTCTGTGAAGTATCAGATGGGTGACGCTTTCATCCTTTCCACCTGCTTCCCAGGCTCTGAAGAGAGTGGGTTACTTGGGCAGGTGGCGCCCCTGTGACACAGGCCCTGCTGATTTGTGGGAGCTGTAGGCACAGAGGGTTCCGATGCCAGCTCTGCCCAGGTGCAGGTCTCTCACACCGAAGCGAAGGTGCCCGGTGCGATCAGTGGTAGTGTTGTGGTAACTAGCGTGGAACCCGAAGAAACCAGTCATCCGCCAGACACTGCTGGTTCAGAGATGGTCTGGCAGGAAGGGAAACGAACTACATTAACCTCCCTGGAAATCCAAGACACGAGAAGAGTTTTAGCCTAAAAATATTGGCAGTGCAACTGAAACACATTTCCACTGACCTCTGTCTTTAGTGCTCAAAGGAGGGATCCTGACTTGGTCTCTTGGAGACAGGGTCTCAGTGTGTAGTCCAGGTTGGTCTTGAACGCACAGGGATCCTCCTGCCTCAGCCACCCGAGAGCAGGGATGACAGGCGTGCGCCACTGCACCCGGCTGCTCCGTATCCTGGAGCTCCACGATGGGGTACGGAATCACTGAGGGTACTCGTGAGTTGCCTTCTTTGTTGTTAACAAATGTCCCGTTGCCCCGAAGCCATTTTTTGCTCTCGTACCTACACAGGCTTTCTTTGGGTTGGTGAACATCACACATCTCTTTCCACTCTCCTACACTGTACCTGTTAGTATGTTAAAGCCCATGTCTCACACCGCAACAGTTTTAAATTTGGGCCGAACCCAGGATTTTGTACTTGCTAGGCAAACCCTGTAGCACTGAGCTGTGTGAACACTGCTGCTTTAAAGTTTTGATACAGGATCTCACTAAAGTTCCCAGGCTGGCCTTTGACCTGTGATCCTCCTGTCTCAACCTCCTACGTTGCTGGAATTATAGGGATTTGCTTCCACTCATATGGATCCAGATATTTATCAATTATCATCATTTTTTTTTCCTGAAGATTTCCTTTAAATTCCCTTGTAATGCAAATCTGATTAAACTTGTGATATGGTCTTTCAGCTGTTTTATGTCTAAAAAGGTTCTGGGTATAGAGCCCTAGATTGGCCGTATCTTTGGGAAAGTTCCTTTTCTTAGTTTCTCTGTATGTAATGGGTCGAATCTCCCTCTAGTTGCTTTTAAGATTTCATTACTGGGTTTTTCCAGAAATTTGTGATGTGCTTGAATTTTGGGGAATTTTTTTCATTTCTTTTAAAAAATATCAAGTTGATTGGTACATTTTAGATATATGTAATGGTCACATTCATCATAGGGAACTTGCACCTGTACATGATACATTTTATTTCCCATTACCCCACCCTCTTTTCTACCCCTCCTCCCTTCTTTGTTTGCAAAATATTTGTTTGCATTTTCCTTTTTTCTTTTTCCCTTCCTTTCCCTGTCCTCCCTCTCTTGTTCACATTTGAGCATTTTCTTCCTATCTCACAATATCTGTTATACATTTTAACCCTTATTTACACTCTTGGTTTCTCACAGCAGTGAAACAATGTGGTATTTACACGTGTGTCCAATTTATTTCACTTCGGAGTATGATCTCAGAGTACACCCATTTACCTAGAAATGTCTCAAGTTTATCCTGCTTTATGGCTGAGTAGTGCGCCATTGTATAAAAAAACACATCTTTATCCGTTTCCAAGACTTAGCTGTTACAAACTGCTGCTTGTAAATATGGATGTGAATATTGCTGTGGTATGATGCTTTTAACTTTTTCAGGAAGATACCAAGAGGGGGAATAGCTGGGTTGAATGGAACCTATAGTTTTAATTTTTGGAGGTATCTCCACACTGATTTCCACAGTAGTTTCACCAGTCTACACTCCCACCAATAGTGGAGAGGGTTCCTTTTCCCCCACAGCCCCACCAGTATTTGTTATTGGTTGATTTTGTGATAGTGACCATTCTTTCTGGAGTGATATAGAATCTCAGCCTTGTTTTAATTTGCATCTCACAAGTGACCAGTGATGTTGAACATTTTTTCATGTATTTGTTAGTTCTACTTCTTCATCTAAAAAGTGTCTAATTCATTTCAGTTGCCCATTTTTGGTTTGGGTCTTTAAATTTAGGGAATTGGAGTATTTTGAGTTCTTCATATATTCTAGATAATAATCCTTTGAGGAACAGCTGACAGAATTTTTTTCCCTCATTGTGGGTTGTTTTAAGTGTGCAAAAGCTTTCTTTGGTGTGCAAAAGCTTTTTTTGGTGTGCAAAAGCTTTTTAATAAAGTGAGACCTCACTTGTTGATTCTTTGCGATATTTCCTATGCAAATGAGATTTTATTCATAAAGTCTTTGCCTACATCAGTGTCAAGAGTTCTACCTATGCCATCGTCTAGCAAATTTAGTATTTCTCTTTTAATATTTATATCTTTGATCCATTTTGATTTTAGTTTAGTATGTGGTGAAAGATATGGGTCTAGGTTTAATCTTTGACATGTGGAAAGGCAGTTTTTCCAGCACCATTTGTTTAAGAGGCTGTCTTTTATACAGTGAAGGTGTGTGGCTCCTTTGTGAGAGATAAGGTGGCTGAGTGTGTTTGGAGTTGTTTATACATCTTCTAATCTTCTAATCCATTATTCCTTGGGTTTGTTTTTTACCAGTACCATGCTGTTTTTATCACTGTAGCTTTGTAGTATAATTTTAGGTCAGGGATTGTGATGTCTCCTGCCTTGCCTTCATTGCCCAGATTGCTATTTTAGGTCTCCTCTGGTTCTGAATGAATTTTAGGATTGTTTGCACTAATTCTGTGAGATATGCTATGGCTATTTTGATTGGATTTGCATTAAATCTGTGTAACAATTTGGGGAGTATGGCCATTTTCACTATATTGGTTCTTCCTATCCAAGAATAAGGGACTATCTTTCCATTTTCTGATATCCTCTTCAAACTCCTTTTTCAGAGTAGTTTCAGTATATGTGCTGCTGAGGCAAGCACAAGAGTACCATAATTTTCATGTAAAGGCCTTTTATTCCTTTGTTAGGTTGATTTCTAAATGCTTCATTTTTCTGGATGCTGTTGTGAAAGATGTTGTTTCCCTAATTTCTCTCAGTGAATTTGTTAATTGTATATAGGGATGCTATTCATTTTTGAGTGTTGACTTTGTTTTCAACTGTGCTACTGAATTTGCTTATCAATTCTAGAAGTCTTTTGGTGGAGTATTTGGGGTCCTCTATGTAACATATCATGTCATCCACAGATATGATAATTTAACTTCTTTCTTTCTTATTCCTGTTCCTACTCCTTTTATTTCTTTCTCTTGTCTAATTGTTCTGGCTAATGTTTCCAGAACTATATTGAATAACAGTGGTGACAGTGGACATCCTTGGTTTGTTCCTGATTTTTGAGTGAAGGCTTTCAGTTTTTATACATTTAATATGATGTTGGCTGTTGGTTTGTCATAGGTGGCTTTTATCAGATTGAGATAAAGATGATCTATTCTAATTTCATGTAGGTTTTTTTTTTAAATCATAAATGGGTGTTGAACTTTGTCAAATAGTTTTTCTTCTTGGCTCTGTTAATATGGTATATTACATTTATTGATTTACGTATATTGAACCATCCCTGCATCCCTGGAATGAACCCTGCTTGGTCATGGTGTATAATCTTGATGATTTGCTGCATTCTGTTTGCCAGTATCCTACTGAGGATTTTGTGTCTGTGTTCATTAGGGAGATTGGTCTATGGTTCTCTTTTTTTGCTGATTCCTTCTCTGGTTTTGTTATGAGGGCAATGCTTGCTTCTGGGAATGAATCTGGGAGTATTGCTTCCCTTTCAGTTTCATTAAAGAGTTTGAAAAGTAAGGGCATTAGTTCTTCCCAGAATTTCTTATAGAATTCAGCAGTGAATCCATCAGGCTCTGGGCTTTTCTATGTTGGTAGGTTTTTAAATTACATCTTCAATTTCATTGAATGATATTGGGTTATTTAGAATTTTTATATCTCCTTGATTTAGTTTGAGTAATTCATATGTATCTAGGAATCTTTTCTTCTGTGTTTTTCATCTTATTAGATTACAGATTCTTGAAGTAGGTATTGATGGTCTTCTGCATTTCTGCACAATCTGTTATGATTTCACATTTTTCATTCCTAATTACATGAATTTGAGTCTTTTCCTTTGTTTTTTCATAAGATTGACAGAAGGTTGTCAATTTTATTTAGTCTTCCAAAGAACCAACTCATGGATTCATCAATTCTTTGTATTGTTTTCTTAGTCTCCATTGCATTAATTTCTGCTCTGATCTTTGTAATTTTCTCCCTTATTGAGTTTTGGGCTTGACTTGCTTTTCTTTTTCTAGAAGTTTGAGGTTCAACCGTAGGTTGCTTATTTGAGGTAGCTCTGATTTTCTGATACGGGGAATTTACTGCTATAAATTTCCCTTGTAGGACTGCTTTCATTGTGCCCCATAAGTTCTGATATGTTATATTGGCATTACCATTATTTTTGAGACAGGGTCTCATTGTGTAGTCTAGGATAGCTTTGAACTCACTGTGTCACCCAGGCTGGTCTCAAACTTGCAGCAATCCTCCTGCTTCAGCCTCTAGAGTGCTGGGATTACAAACATATGCCAGCCATTTTTGTTTAATTGTAGAAACTGTCTAATTTCTTCTTTAATTTCATCTGTGACCCCATGGTTATTCAGGAGGGTGTTTTTGATTGATTGATTGGTATCTGGAATTGAACTCAGGACCTTGCACTTGCCAGGCAGGTTTTGTGCTGCTGAGCTACATCCCCAGCCCAGGAGAGTGTTATTTAATTTCAGTGTGTTTATGAAGTTTTTGTGGTTTCTTTGCCATTGATTTCCAATTTGATATAATTATGCTCTGGTAATATCCATTGGAAATTTTAATTCTTTTGCATTTAATTAAACATATTCTGTGAGCTAATAAGAGGTTTGTTTTGGAGAATGTCCTATGTGCAACTGAGAAGAATGTGTGTTCTCAGGTCACGGGGTACAACACCGTAGACATCTGCCAAGTCTATTTGCTCAGAAGTTTGGTTCAGCTTTGCTATTTCTTTGTTGTTTTTTCTGTCTAGTTGGTTTGTCTGTTTGTAACAGTGGGATATTGAGGTTCCACATCATAATTATACTAGCTTATTTGATTTTTCATGTCTGTTAATATTTGTTTTATATAATTGGGCACACTGGTATTTGTTGCATATATATTTATGATTGTTATCTCTTCCTCTTGGATTGTTCTCTTTGTCAGGATGTAATGATCTTCTTTATTTCACTTAATTAGTCTTTGCTTGAAATCCACTTTGACTGCATATAGAATAGCTACTCCTGCTTTTCCCCCAGTTTTCTGTCACATGGAGTATTGTTTTCCATCCTTTGACTTCAGTTTATGAATTTATTTTTGAATTAAATGTGTTTCTTGTATGCAGCATATAGTTGACTCTTGCTTCTTGATCCATTCTGCCAGTCTGTTTCTTTTGATTGGTGAACTGAGACCATTTACATTGATGGTTACAGTTGATATGTATATTGACTTACCCTTGTTGTGTCATTTTCCTGTTGTTGGCTCCTTTATTTTAGCCCCACCATTTAATTACTTACCTTGCCTGATAGATTCATTTTGTTGGGGTTCATGGGATTGTAGTCCTTGTTATTTCTAGGATGTCCTTCAGAATATTTTGGAGTGTTGCTTTGGTGATTATGTGTTTCTTCATGTGTTCTTTGTCATGGAAGTATCTTATTTCTGCCTCAGTTTTGAAATATAGTTTTGTGGAGTACATCAATGTGGGCTAGAGATTGTTTTCTTTTTTTTTTTTTCTAAAATAATAAATGAAACAAAACATTGGATTTCAAAAACAAGACAGGAGGACATCCCCCACGGCTGCCACAGTGTACACTGGCTGGTGCCTGGACTGAAAATCCAGAAGAGCACCCCTTCTGTCCTCTTTAACCTTTTATAAAATTATTTATAATTTATGCCTTACAAAAAGATCCAAGGTGACTTCCCTTTAAACATAACTAGTATGCTTTAGAACAATATAAAACAGAGTAAGAAAATGGGGACCAGAAACAAGATGGGAGATAAATTTAAATGTCAGACAGTAGATTGCTCCACTGTGAATAAAATTTATATTTGAGCTTCCCAGCAACCAAAGTAAAAAGGGTTACTTTGATTCTTAGGCATCTAAATGGGCATGGTGTTTTAAGTTTGTAAAGTTAAATTATAGCCAATTTTATTGGATTCTTCTTCCAGAATTTCTCCTGTGAAATTAAAACATTTCATTTTAAATAGTTAGGGGCATAGAGAGAAAAGAAATAAAAGTGATGGTAATAAATCCTAGCCCAGAAAGTTTGGAATAGACAAAGAAACTGGCTTGAACAAGGCCTGAGTGACAGACCTTCACATTATCATTCTGACAGTGTCCCTAAGGGCACTGTGTCCTGGCTGTCCTGGTACCCTGGGGCCTCTGTCATACCCTAGCTATAGAAGACATGCAAAAAAAAAAAGGAAGAGCAAAGTGATGTCTCCTGGGAACTGCAAAACCAAGTCCCCGGGAAGGAGGACAGGCCTAGGAACAAGCGTTTTCCACAGCTGGCCGCCCAGGACAGGCTCCATGCCAGCTTGCTTCATTCCCACCAAATCTGCCAGGTGGCAATTATCAGGCCCATTTCACAAATGAGAAAACTGACACAGATGAGCAGAACTCTTCAGGAGGATTCTGAACGAGGGGTTGAGAAGTGCTAGGCTTTGTCCCTCCCCAGGGGTTATCAGGACAGGACAGGACTCTTCTTCCAGGGAACAATGGTCAAGTGTGTCCTTCCGGAATATTGCTTAGATGGCAGGAACTTGACACACATAGGACATCCGCTGGGGAATTCGACAGCATCCTCGTTCTGTGACAGCCCAGTGGCCTCTCTCCTCCAGGAGGCCCCTTCTTCTCTGGCCCAGTCCTGTGACTCATGCTCCC
>PVJX010029388.1:0-22994 GCA_004027295.1 Dolichotis patagonum
CTTTGCTCTGTTTTGATGTGTTTAATTGTACCCTTTTGATATAATTGCATGCATATTTGAGTGGGTAAGATGGATGACCATATTGCTGTTTTTGTCAGATCGAGCAGAGCTGTTAACAGTCTCACTGTTTGAATGTCTACTTTATGTTTTTAACTTTGTAATTTGAACAACTATTTCCAAGAAGTCAGTATGTAATTTGTCAAGTAATAATTTCTTAGGTTTTTTTTGTTGTTGTTTTTTTCCTTTTTTCCTTGGAATACTGTATTGTCACTACCCTTTATTCTGTTTTGTTTTGTTTTGTTTTGTCTTGTTCTGTTTTTCTCTCTTTAAATAAAATTATAAAAAAAAAGTTAAGATATGTTGAAGTGTTTAGGCTTCAGTTTGTGCTCTCAAAATGGAATTCTGTAAATTGTTTATGCCAAAGAAAAAGACTGCTATCTTCCTCCTTTTGTTTCTTGGCCTTATGCTTCATATTACAGTGTTTTGGAAAATGAAGTTTGTAGTAATCTTGATTTTTATCAAATAAATTTAATTTCATATTTTCCACTCTGGAAAGTAAAACAATTTGTACACTTTAGAGTTGGTTTTTCCTGGAATAACAGGTCAGGGTTTTGAAATTTGAATTAAATGTGGAAAAAATTGTTGTTTGTTTACACTATAGGTTGTAGTTGAGCACTGTTTTCGAATGTTAATGTTAATTGTAAGCACAGTAATGCATTTTCTATTGTGATTAAGATATTAGGATATCAGTGAAAGGGCTTTAGATTGTCATATAAAGTAAGAAATCACTGAAAATAATTAAAAGGGGAAATTTGTATGAATGAATGGTTCAGTAATGTATATTATGAAGGAAAACAGGGTGTGAATCAGTTTCCTCATTTCTGAAGTCCTGGGGCAGGTGATTTCCCAAGTCTCTTTATTTACGATAGTATATGATCATGTGGTACAGTAGACCATGACAGTAGGTCTGGTTGTGCAGCAGAGTCATGTATGGGGCTTGTAAAAAATGTTCCAGTCTGGTACAGTCCACAGTATGAATGAATTGTAATCTTTAGAAGTATAGTACCGGCGTGCTTTTTTTTTTTTTTTTTTTTTTTTTTTTTTTTGTACCAGGGATCGAACTCATGACCTCACACTTGCCAGGCAGGTGCTTAGGCTGCTGAGCTAAACCTCCAGTGAGGCATGCATCTTTTTAAAAAGCTTCACAGACTAGGTCAAGAACCATTGATACAGGAGGAACCTTATTACAAGTGTTTATGGGGAACCACTGCTTATTGGACACTGTTCTGAGGAGTCACTGATGAGCAAAATAGTCTTAGCCTCTGTCCCCATGAGCCACGTAAGCAAGTATGGAAGCAGACATAATCACACAAATATTATAAACTGTGGTAAATGCTTCAGAGGAAAGAACAGAGTAAGATAGCAGGAGGCTTAACAGTTTGTGATGGATTCCTGAGGAAGTGCCATTTGGATTGAAATGAGAAGGATGGATACAGGGTATCCAAATGGGATTGGATGGAAAGGAGCATGCTGTATTAGAACAGGAACTTAATGTGAGTGGCGAAAAGCACAGCGCAATGGGCAGAATATTGGGAGATTGGATTGGAGTTAGGTGAAGACCAAGTCATGCAGTACTCTCTAGGCTGTGTTGTGGATTTTATCCTTAGTCTAACAGTAATGAGGCATGATTGAAGGATTTTTATATAAAAAAGGGAGTGATTAAACATCTAATTTGAAAATACATGTCAGAAAATGGTTTGGAGAATTTAGTTACAACACTAGTCTGAAAAAGATGGTGGTTTCTCAGTAGCAGTGGATATGAAAAGAAGTGCATTATAGGAATTAGTGGTTGATCGGATAATAGAACTTGGAGATTCATTTCTTTAGTCAGTACTTGCTAAACACCAAAGAGAAATTATACACTGGATATCTAAATTGGATGGGAAGGAAAGTGAAGGCAGGAACCTAGTAAATACAGAGAATGCAAGGGATCATTATTGTTAGGAAATGGAAGTAGTGATGAGATAAAAAAAAAATAGTTGTGAGTGAATGGTCAGAAAAGCAAGCAGGAATGATAGATAGTAGACAGTGGTCATTGGTATGGCCACATTAGCAGTCAGCATTAATGTTAGAATTAGTAATTTGGAAGATGAAGTAGTTCTAGTGAGGTAAGGTCCAGGGACTGATTGATGTGGAGTGGAGAAGCTTAGTACAAGTTAGGGATTGATTGCTCAGGTTATTAGGTAGGCTATGCATAAAACGTTGATGGTGCTCCATATAATGGCAAGAGCAAGGTTGGGGAGCAAAACGGATTAACAAGATCACCGAGGAGCATCCAGAGGTTGATAAGTGAAAATGTAAGAGACAAAGGATGACTGACAAGTCTCACCAGCCAGAGGTGTGAGAGAGCAGGAGCAATATATATGGGCGACAGTGATGTGAATGTTGTATGGAAAGCAAGGAGGACCTGCCTTGAGCAACGTAAGAGTTAAAAGAGAATCTTAAAGAGATGGACAGTACATGAGTGTTGTCGTGGATGGAACAGAGAAGTGTGGGAAGCTTAGAGGTGAAAAGCTGGCTTAGAAGCAAGGCCAGCAGAGTGGGTAAATGATAAGGGAAATGAAGCATCTCATATTTTGTATGTTGCTTATGAAAATAGAGAAAAAATAATAAATTAGGCCCTGGACATCTGTCTAAGGAGAGTTGTCAACAGCTTTAATGGATCACTTGCTTTGAAGCACTGTCCAGACCCGCAGTGTGGTTCCAGTAAAAGATGATAGAGCATGGGGCGACTGTCTAGGCTGGTGAGCTGTGTCCAATGTTCATAGTAATGGCAGCATTTTTTCTAATGAAATGCGAATATGTAGAACAATATAGGAGCATGGCTATTCTCACTAAACAGCAGAATTAGTTGGAAATGAAAGTAAGCATGAAATCAAGGTGATAAGCACTAAACAGTTACTAAATGTTCTAAATAGTTACTAAATGCTACTAAATGTTACTAAACAGTTACTAACTGTCAAATAGATTCTTAGATTAACTTTCTGATTATTTAATAAGAGCAGGACTCTGATTTCTAACCGACTGCAAGAGCAGAACAATGAGAAGTGGTGATGACTATTGAGAGAGATTTTGGTGGAAGTAAAAAAAAATCTCCAAATCTGTGCTGCCTGGGGAGGGGTCTGTGGAGCTGCGCTGCTGACATCATCTCTGTAGTAGGAATGCAGAATCCCAGCTCTCATTCAGCTCTACTAAATTAGAATCTGTTTCAGTAAGACCCTCAGGAGATTGATATGCACATCAAAATTTAAGAAGCACTGCTCTAGTCAGATAATACTATTTCAAACTTTTATTAAATTATCAGAATATTTTTAGACACTTCATTATGTAAAGCAAGTGCAAAGATACACTTCTGGATAGCAACAGTTTCATAGGGAGGGATTAAGAATGTGAGGGTTAAGAGATAGAGTGAATGGCTCCGTTCCTAGCCTCTGGTAGCTATGATTATGACACTGCTCTGTTCTTCAGTTTCCTTCTTTGTAAAATAAGGCTCACCATAATAGAGAAGTACTGCAGATGAAGTAATGTACACAAGGTACTGAGCACTGGGCTAGCAAGCAGTGGGCAAATAATTTTAGTCACTGTTATGGTTATTGTTAGATGTCCCAGTTTGTTAAATGCATTTAGTTTTTCTTTATTTTTACTTGATTTAATGTATTAAGGATTGTGAGGGCTTTTTTTTCCTTTCAAGTCAGTATTGGTGATTTGATCAGCTTTTATTGAATTTCATAATTAGTATTTCAATGAAAAATGACTTGCAGCCACTAATATGAATTAAAATTATTCAGAAGTCTATGAATATTGCCTTATTGTAGAAGTAAAGTCAACTGGAGCAATATACTTACTAAATTTTAATAAGAGACACTACAAGATATGTAGGCCGTGGTAACACAGAAAGGAGCCTTAAGTTAGAGGTGCAGAGACCATGTTCAGTCTCAGCCCTGTCTTTTTCTGGCTATATACCTGAGCCAAATTGTTTATAGGTGTGACCGATGTTTAAGAGTTCACATTTGAGATCATATCTAGTTTAAATTGTCATCGCTTATCTTCCAATCCTGTATAATTACTTTAGAATAAGTCTAACGTTTAAGTATTGCCATAAAGAGTAATGAATTATTATTATATCTGCCTAGCACTGTTCCTGGCCTGCTACTTAAAGTAGGTATCCTAATCTTATTAAGTCTTAATTTCCTTACTTGCAAAAAGCTTTAAAATACCATGCATGAGATACAACCAGAGAATTCAGAGAAAAAGAAACACACACTTATAGTCCCAGCTAAGGCAGGAGTATCACAAGTTCAAGGCCAGCCTGGACTGTGTAGTGTGACAGTGTCTCAAATAAAAATAAAAAGGGCTGGCATATAAACTCAGTGGTCAAGCATTTGCGTACTGTGCACGAGGCCCTGAGTATTTGATCCCAACACTTAAAACAGTGAAAAACAAATGACTTGAGATAAATGCAGAAATGCATAGCATTGCTCACAAGAGAAATGTAAGTTCAAATGGTACTAATATACCAGATGGTTGAAAATCTGAAAGTTTGACAACTTTTTTTTTTTTTTTTTTTGGTACCGGGGATAGAACTCATGACCTCGTGCTTGCCAGGCAGGCACTGAAGCCACCGAGCTAAATCCCCGACCCAAAGTGTGACAACTTTACATATCAGAGAATGAGTGCCATCATTGATGGTGTAGTTTCTATAGGGAAATATTTAATATCATCTAGCAAAGTTATATAACCATTTACTCTAATCCAGTGATCTTGCCTTTAGAAATCTATTCTAGATACACATTTATAAAAATTTCCCAAATTATAATACACTGGAAACTACAAAAATATCCTTCATTAGTTGCTAATTAAGTAAGATAATAATACATCCTGTTGTAGAATTCAAGAAGCTGGAGAGACTGTGGGAAACAGGATTTTATTAGGGGTACATCTTAGCAGATTTGTGTCTAAAATAGCTGAGTGCTGAACAAAGAAGGACTCCAGTTTCCTGCATGTTGCGGAGGGAGTAGTCTAATGGTGCATAACTTGGGGTGGCCAAGCAGAAGAAAGGCAGTTTGTTAAGCTGTGCCCAGTGGCTTTGGTTGGGAAAAAACAGGATGTTATGAAAGCAGGAGATTATAAAACTTTATTTACAAGGACAAAGTTACTGCTTTTATCTGTGTTGGACCATAGAACAACAGCTGCAGAGTGGAGGAGGTTTGAGGAAACTTTGTCTTTTTAAAATCTTGCTTCAGTCCTGACAGTTGAGTACTATACACCTGTAAAAACGATTGCGACATATCTCTAAATGTTGA
Source organism: Dolichotis patagonum (assembly GCA_004027295.1). Taxonomy (NCBI): domain Eukaryota; kingdom Metazoa; phylum Chordata; class Mammalia; order Rodentia; family Caviidae; genus Dolichotis; species Dolichotis patagonum. The sequence goes on from PVJX010029388.1 coordinate 5,364, forward strand.
TCCTTAGTATATGCAAATGTGTATGTGTTTAGAGCAAGGATCAGAACAATATGTAATTGATGGACCGGAACCCACGCAAAGCCAGACCAGACACTGCCACAAGAGAGAAGCTTTATTAGGCAGGGGGCCGACTGCCTTGCAGATCTAGACAGCCCCCGTTTGGGTTGGGGAATGGGTTTTTAAGGGTTGTTCTGTTGGGGGAGCTCTGTGGGTGATTCAAGTGTGAGCAGCAGAGTGTGACGTGGTCATCACTGGGTACCCTCCTGGGCAGGGTTGACTTTTGAAGTTAGAACAGTTCTGGGAAGTTTCTTTTCTTGCAACCCAAGTGTGAGCAGGCTCCTAGGACAGGCTGTCCCTTTAGTAGTAAGCTACCTTTTATCTTAACAAGGATAAGAATATATGCTTATATTGAAAACCATTATATGGCAACTCAAAAATAGTAAGTGTGGTTAGCCCTGGTTAGGGGGACAGTAGAGGGAATATGACCAAAATTGTGAACTAGATTTATGTGGACTGACTTACCTTGTTTTAGAAGTGAGACTTTAAAATTATTTAATTTACATAATTATAAAGCAAAATTAAATACAAACAAAACTAAAGTAAAAGTGTGTACAAATTAAAGCAAAATGAAACAAGTGGCTATCAACATGGAGCAGGTGGGTTAATTACATGGAAATGCATTGCTTTTTATGTATCCTTATTTAAACACAGTGGTACCTTGGTTCAAAAACTTAGTTTATTCTGCAGTCTTGGAAAAGATGGCCATACTCATGTGTATGAGAAAGGTGGCTATGTTTATTTGATCGAGAGTTTGCAAACAAAAACACAGTTTTGCCATATAGTTCTGTGTGTGGACTAAATTGTTTGCAAGCAAACAATTGTGTGTTAATGAACTAAGGTACCAGTATATATTCTTTTTTTTTTTTGTACCAGGAATCAAACTCAGGACCCTGTACTTGCAAGGCAGGCACTGTTGTGCTGCTGAGCTATATTCTCAGCAGTATATATATTCCTAACAAAACAGTGGATTATCGATCCAAATTTGATTAGTTGAACAGTTTATCTATTAGATGTATTTAACTGAGTTTGTCCCTGGATATTTTATGAAAACATATTAAAAACTAAAAAAATCAAGAAAATTTCTTACATATTTGGTATAGGAAATTAAAAGTATTAAGGTGTTTTTTGTTGTTGTTGTTGTTGTTTTTTTTTTTAGTGCAAAGATCGAACTCACAACCTTGTGCTTGCCAAGCAGGCACTTATGCTGCTGAGCTAAATCCCCGGCCCATTAAAAGCATTATTTTCAAATTGATTGCACCTGTAAATATTCAACCATATGTGAGTCCAGCATGTCATAATGAACTCATCTCATGGACATTGCTTTACATTTGTTTGGTAGGACTTGATGTTTGAGAGGGTGTAACCCAACAGATGACATGAAAGAAGTTGGAATCATTATGGTAACTGCGCATGTTTGTATCCAGAGAGGCTGACTATCATTATGTACAGTCCATGAATCAGAGTAAGTGGTAGAACTAAGTTAAGTAGGCAGGAAAGATTCAACAGAGCAATCACCAGCGGTTTCCAAATGTCTTACAGCTGGCTGATGAGGCCTGTCGGTGATATCAGAAACCCATAGTTTTCTTCTCTGGAGCACGGCTGCAATGAGAGTTTACAGTTTCCAATGAGAGTTTATCTTGAAATAAATGTCCATTGGGAAAGGCAAAATGAAAATTTTCTCAAAAACAAGAAAACCCACTAAAAAATAATAATGTTTGGGTTGATAGAGACAAAGTGTTCAGTTGTTCAAAAAGTAAGCTGTTTTTGGTGATTTTATTGATGGTAACAATGCTAATAATACTGAATTTGCTGTTCTGAAATTATGTAGTTTATATCCATTTTTTATGTAATGGAATTATTTTTATGGAATGGAATATGAGAAATTTTCCCTTTTTTTTTTTTTTTTTTGGTACCGGGGATCGAACTCAGGACCTCACGCTTGCCAGGCAGGTGCTTAGGCCACTGAACTAAGTCCCCAGCCCCTAAATTTTCCCTTTTAAAAGGAATATATAAAAACAAGTGAAAATTCTGTAATTTTAAATACAAGTTGAAAATTTCAATATGAATTCCTGATACAATTTTTTGTTTCTTTTTAAAGTATGGCGTGGCTTGGAGTTTATCACAGTGATAGAGCACACGCTTAGCATGGCCAAGGCCCTTGGTTTGTTCCTCAGCAATCTCACTGCAAAGACAGAAGCAGTGAGCCAAGCTTTAATAGCAGATTGTATACTCCAGTTGCCCTTGGAAAAGATCAGAGCTTCATGGATAGAAGTCTGACTACAGGTGTGGAGCTGGAACACCTATTGTCGTAGAACGCGAGGACATTATTCCCTTATTCCCCTTATTCCCCTTATAAGGGGAAATTCATAGGAATGGACTTAGTGCAGTTTAGTACCAAAGTAACTGCAGTGCGTTCAAGCACATGAAATGTATTAAAATCTATATTACAATTTTAAAAGGGCTTCATTGCAGAAATCAGAAAAAAATAGAAAATTTATACATCACTTAAGGGTCTCTGTATGAGATTTTAAATAGTGAAGGTTCATGGCAAATACAATTTACAGAAATGTTTAAAAATATGTGAGATAAATTACTTAGATTAAAATTATCTCATAGGTCCTTTGTCAGCTTTACATTTTTAAATGTGAAATTTGCATCTTTACTTTTGTGTACTTCTTATTCTTGAAACTGATGAACTTGTGTTTTATTGGACTTTGTGTTATCTGTAATATTTAAAATTGGTAGTTGTACTGTCAAGTGTCAAAATATGGGGAAAAAGCCAAATACTAATTGTGTAGAGAAAAATCAGCAAATTGTTTCTGTATTGGCTATTAGGGCTGAGAGAGTATTATAGGCTTTGCTGATTATTCTATTACAACTTACCCAGCTCTGCCATTGTAGTATGAAACCAACAGTAAACTGCCTGTGTTTATTGGCAGTTAATTTATTAAAGTTAATTTATTAAATGAAAGTTAATTTATTAAAACAGGCAGCAACAGGCCTGGATAGAGACTACTATAGGATTCTCTTTGTCTCGTTTTCAAATGTTTATTTCCTCCCTTATAGGTATAAAGGACCACTGTTAGAAGAACAAGCCCTTGCCAAGGCAGCAGAGGCTGGACTTTCTTCACCTGAATTTTCAGAGCTCTGTGTTTGGTTAGGCTCTCAAATAAAGTCATTATGCAACTTGGAAGAAAGTATCACTTCAGCTGGTATTTGCCATTACGTTTTTTGTTTGTTTGTTTTTGTTTTTTGCTTTCTGTTTAATAGTAAAATGAACTGATAGCTTATAATTTATGGTTTTCTAAATGCTAAAATCACTGATATTATGAAGAACTTCAGTATAGGCTGTTAAAAATCTTTGGATTAGGTTTTATTGTAATAAAAAATTGATTCTTAAATTTGCTAAATTAATTAAAAACAATTATTTACCTGCTATGTTAACCTTAGTTTTGTTCTTCAGAAAAATAATTTGGTTATTTGGAAAGTTTAAATTTTGAATATGGCTCATTTTGAATTATGATTTTGTTTTGTTTTTTTTAAATACATGTAGTCCCAATTTATTTTACCAAACCTGTAATTCAGGGCATGAATTCGTGTAGAGATAAATGAATAATATGAATCCAAAACATGAAACAAGTTCCTACCTAATTGTATTATAAAGTAAAGATAAGCAGTTAGTCTTAACTGGAATGTATAGAAATAGTAGAAATGGAGCATTTGCTCTGAAACCAATTAATAAATGTTGCTCTAATAATACTTGTAATATTTCAGTTGCTAATTTCAAATACGGCAGTTTATCTGGTCTTATGGGAAATCCTTTAGAAGAGACTTGTCAGAGATGTAATAATAAATTTCGTTAAATAATAGTATTTACAGTCTCATGATTACTTGTGATACTTTCTGTGTGTGAAAATTGGTCACCTTTATTTATGTGTATTGGCCACACATCCGAGAATTAAATGTGCAAGTGAAAATTTAGAATTCAATATAAAATCGAAATCAACTAGTAGTAAATTTTATATATCAGATTATATAATGAGAAGTCAGTAAATGTTTTGTGATTCTTTTTTTGCCTTTTTAAAGGGAAAGATGACTTAGAGAGCTTCCAACTTGAGATAAGTGGTTTTTTAAAGGAAATGGCTTGTCCATATTCTGTTCTCATATCAGGAGATGTTAAAGACCGTTTAAAAAAGAAGGATGACTGTTTGAAACTTCTGTGTAAGTTATTTTTCATTGGACATTTAAATGTACGTATTTGATCTGTTTTTTTTTAATATCTTCAGCTCTAAATTTATCCATTATTGAAACATTAGACATCTTATAATTTAAAATGTTTTAGTATTACATTTAAACTATAAAGCTATCTCAGAAATATTTGCCTCTGAAGTTTGAATTCTGAGTATAGCCTCTAAAACAATATGTGTACTATAGCAATGTACTATGTTTGTGCCTTATAAAATATTTCAGTAATTTTTTCATCTGTTCATCTCAACATTAATGATTAGCTAAAATTTGGTGATCTTAAAACTATCTGGGAGTAGGCTGCCAATCAGATTATTAGATCTTGCTTTCTACTGTTAGGCAATAAATGGTAGTTTGTTCAAAAACGTTTATTGATCACCTACTCTTGTACCAGGAAATATATCTGTTTTAAAAAAACATAAAATGTGTGCCTTTAGAGGTATTTGAATTTCTCTTCTATTTCAAAATAATTTGTTGATACTTTTGGTTACTTAAAAGACTGTGAACATTAAAGAAAAATCTCTGGAATAGATATGTATCACTACATTTTGCTTCAGAAACATGAAATTCTACGGAAAAATGTGTAAAGTACATAACATATGAATGTATATTCTACAGAACAATAATTTTTCAGTTACAAATATGAAAACATGCACACTGTCCTCAAAATTAAAGAGTTATAAAAAAATGACAGGACACTAGTTTTCTTACCAAGTTAACAAGGAATCCCTATACCAAATCATAATACCAGTCTCTAGGAAAATAAATTTTCATGTACTATAAACATTAGCCTCTTCAGAGGACAACTTTTCAAAATCATGATTAAAATTCACCTATCTTTTGACCTGGCAGTTCTCTCTTTAGGAATCCATACTTTCTTAAGTGTAGGAAAATTCATAAAAAGGATGTATATTATAACCTTATTTACAGTAGCAAAATGACTGACAATCTAAACCACACAAATGTCCATCTTTTATTCCAGATCTATTGGTTTAGAATCTCTGAGGACATAATCCTTGTACTTTTAAACAATTTCTCTTATCTTTCTTCTGCTCAACTAAAGTTGAAACTACTATATTAAATTGAAACTTATATGTTTGTGTAATTTTAACTAAGCAAAAACAAAAAAATTGATTTTAAATTCTTTTAGGGCAGTACAGCATCATAAAAAAGTATCTGCTGTTATCTATACTATGCATGACTCAATAGAGCATTAATAAATACGTGTACCTGCTAAAATAGAAATCTAGGTTATTTAAAATATTAAAATGGAATTGAAATGAACTAATGTGAAATCAGTGAGAATAAAAGTCATGAATTCTTCCTTTGCCTGATGACATTAAATCAATTCATTTTAGTTTTTTGTTTTAGTGTGCTTTTTTGAAGTTTATTGTGTTTTACAACTGTTGATAATTACTCTAGTTCTCTGTAAGTTGATGATGCTGTTGACATTGTTAACATTCGTTTTAATTAAATTGTTTCAGCAATTTAACCCTAAATTTTTGTGCATGTGTTAACATTACTTTTATCTTTTTTATTATAGTATTTTTAAGTACAGAACTTCAAGCTTTACAGATATTACAAAAAAAGAAATGCAAAAATTCTCAATTAGATAAAAATAGTGAAATTTATCAGGAAGTTCAAGCTATGTATGATGCCCTTGGTATACCCAAGTCTACCACTTCTGACATCCTGGTTATGCTAAACCAAGTGGAATCAAAGGTATTGTACTTGTTTTATTTTTATTTTCCGCCAAATTCAACTAATGTATAAATTCTGTATTAAAGATGAAAATATCTTGTCTTAGTTGCTTTTCTCTCATTCTTGAAACAAAATACCCAACAGCCAAAATTAGAGTTACAGTTACTCACAGAACTAACAAAGTTAGCTCACAGTTTGTAGAGGTTTCAATCTGTAATTGGCTGGTTCTAAGTCAGAGTGGCTTGGCAGATGGGCAGTGCAGAAGAGAACCAGTTCATGGCAAGCACAAGACTGTAAAAGCAAGTAAGGAAGGGGGAGACAGGCCTTATATTATATCTAGTCTACTGGGATTAAAGTAGTACCAGTCTAATCAGTGGACTGATCCAGGAACCACCCACCCTTAATCTGAGCACCCTTAATCCTAGCATTGCTCCATGAATCAAACACATACTGTAGATTCAGCTACTCCAAAAACCCCTGTGACAGCATGAGGCTTTGGTGGGACATCTGGACACAAACTGTAACATTCCACCCCTGGCTTCCAAAGACTCATGCACATCCCTTTGTGCAAAAAGTATTTAATCCATCTCCAAGAACTGCCAAAGTTCTGACAGTTTCAGCATTGCTGAAAAGTCCAAGTCCCAAGTCTCCTCTGATACTTGAGGCAAACTCGTAACTGTGAGTGCCTGTACAAATGAAAAGAAAGTTAAACACTTCCAGCATTCAATGGTGTAAGATACACATACCCATTCCAAGAGGTACGGGGGGTACAAAGGAATGGGACCACATCAAGCCCAGAATCCAACAAGTCAAATATTAAGTCCTATAGTTCCATGTGCAGCATCCACGGCACCTGTGGCAAGATACGAATTCCAGAGGGCTTGGCTGGTTCCGCCCCTGTGGCACTTCCTATGGTTTTAGCTCCCATGGCTTCTCTCCTGGGCCAGCTCTGCTCCCTCCTGCAGTTTTCCTCAGATGATTCACATTCCTGGCTTCTCCAAACTTCTGGGGTCTCCAGTGCACCTTTGGCCACACTTACAGCTTTACACACTGCCCTTTCAGGGACTCACGGCTTGACCTTCTAGGCCTCCTTCTGAAATCTGAATGAAAGCCTTCCTAATCCCACAGCTCTTTCATTTTGCCCGTGCCTAAACCATTACCCTGTGGATGATACCGGGTCTGCTGCCAGCTGGAGCAGTAGCTAGGCTTCCATCTCTCTTGGCTGTAGAGGTCGAGTGCATGTGAACCAAATCCTGAGCAACAACCCTAGGCCACCACCTTTCTGGAACATGGTGCTGTGGAGCTCTGTTTGCAAAGCAATGTCTTTCAGTTTTGCAGTTTTGAGGCTGCCGAGGGTGGAATCCCTTAGGCCAGCTTTTCTAGTCTCCTGTTCCTTCTCAGCAGTGAAGATCTCCCTGTCTTTGCAGTCCACAGCTTTACTGGAGCTTCCTTTCTGGTCAAACTCTCAGTATGTTAAATTGTTCTGTTGGCTCTTTGCTCTTGATTGTCAGTATTGATCTGGCTAGAAGCCCCCAACAGTAGCCATGTCACTGTCTCAATATTCGACTTCCTTGAAGTTTCTTCTACAAGGTTAATTAGTCTGCCATCCTTAATCTCAGTCTCATGCAGTCTCTGGCCATAAGCAAAATGCAGAGAAAACTGTTTCAAGGTATAACACACATCATCTGGAGTCCAGCAGTCAAGGCAGTCCTTCCCAGCAGAAACCTGAGCTTGGCTAAGCTCTGACCAGAATAGAGCCAATTCATGGAAAGCATCAGCAGCAAAAAGGGGAAGGCAGCCTCTTTCTGTCCCGTTTATCTAGTTTACTGGAATTAGGGCAGTGCCAGTACACTCAGTGGACTGATCCAGCTGTCACCCACTCTTAATCCCAGCACACTCAATCCCAGCATTGCACCACCAGTCAGCCACACACTGGATTCAGCCACTTCTGAAAAAACCCAATGACTACACGAAGCTTTGGCACGACATCTAGGCGTAAACCAAAACATAGACCCTTTAATTGTAAGGTATACTTGTCATTTTAAGAGAAGCTTGTGGGGCCGGGAGTTCAGAGGCACAGCGCCTGCCTGGCAAAGATGAGGCCATGAGTTTGATTCCTGGTACCAAAAAGGAAAAAGGAGAAGTTTGTTTTCCTGTAAACTGAATTTTGGTTTTGAATTTAATATGCATGTGACTTCATTTGTTTATAGCTGATATTCAGGAATGGTAGAAGTTACTTTTCAAATTTAAAATTGTAATATAATGAAAGAAGTAGAATTATCTTGAAAAGTCAGAAGGCAAACTAAACTTATTCCCCTAGTGGATGCTGCATTGTGATTTCTTAGAAAATGAGAAAAATTTTTTTGTTAAGTGTTTAATGTGTGTTATAGTGAATGAATAAATGAATGAATGAATGAATGAATGCAGTGATGGAGTGTAGTGGTTCACACCTATAATCTCTGCACTCAGGAGACAAGCAGGAGCACTGCCATGAGTGTGAGGCCGGCCTGGACTACATAATGAGTTCAAGGTCAGCCTGAACTGCATAGTGTAACCTGTCTCAACAAAATGAAACAAAAGAAAACACCCTCACAAGTCTTGTACCTCATAGATTTTACCTTATAATCACTGGGAAAGAAAAATTTTACCTTCTAATTTATGACTGTTCAAATATATATCATTTACTGTTTTAAATGTTTACATGTAATAATTGATATATTTTAATTTTCATATCATTTATGATATAGATATTATTACTACTTAAAACTCCTCAGGAAATAATTAAGGTACTAAAAGGTTTAATCATTTATTTTTTATTTTATTTTTTAAATTTTATTTTAAAGAGAATAAAACAAAAGAGGGCAGTACAGAGCAGATCAGAACAGGACAACGTAGGCAACACAGTACTTTACACTAAGACAACTGGACCTCAACAGTAACTATCACAATATCTCTTTCTCTGCTATAGTTGAGCATAGTTTCAAATACAATAATATCAAACATAACAAAATAGTATAAAGCCATGCATAGAGTGAAAGAATTACAGGGCTTTCTGAACCGAATAACAGAAAATGATCAATGGGTACTATAATATCTCATTTTTGATAGAAAAATTTTGTTTAAACTAGCACCCATATTCAAATCCCAATAAGACACAATGTGATAGATAGAACCAATGGTAGTAGAAGAATAGAAACATGGTAGGACTTCTAAGAAGGATGATATTAAATCAGCAATAGCTGTCATAATGTTTTGTTTTCTTCAAAACAGCTGTTCATATCATGCATGATATAGTCAAACAAAACAGAACAAAACCATTCCAACTGATAATTGAAAACATTGAAAGGCTTCAAAGCTATGAGATGGGGACTTATGCTTACCATAAAATCTTATATACTAAGGTTTAATAATTTAAATAAGCAGATTTGTGACAGTTGGTAGACCTGAGGTTTATCTGTGGGTGATCAACTTTCAAAGCATATGTTCTTAACTTATCTATAAAAAGTAATTCTCAAATTTATTAAATGGTTATCTGATATCAGATTCCTAGAAACTAGTGGCTGTGACTAAAAAACTACGTGTACATTAGGAATCTCTCTTAAGTGAGTTTCAACTCAAAACTTTTAGTAATATATGAAAAAAATCTTGGTGATTTTACAGTAGTTGGGGTACTTAGAGAAATGACATTTTTGTACTGGACCTTGCACTTGCCAGACAGATGCCTTGCCAGAAGTTATTACCCCCCCCCCTTTTGGTACTGGGAATGGACCTCATTGCTTCATGCTTGCCAGGCAGGTGCTATGCTGCTGAGCTATATCCCTGGCTCTCAGAAATGACATATTAAGATAATTATATAAGATATATACAAATCATCAATAATTATATCATTATTATATAGATTGGCATCTTCCGTAAAATATGTGGGAATCCTATCATTAATTGTTACATTGTTATAGAATAGATTTGCTGTGAAATTAAAAGAGCTAAGCTGTGATGCTGTCATTTGGACAGGTGCTTTCTAAGGTAATTTAAAAAGTACCTTTGAAGATATAATTTACATGCCATAAAATTCACCCATCTTAAATGTGCAATGCCGTGAATTTTAGTGTTTACTGGGTTGTGCGGTGATCACTAAATCACTGAGATCTCATTTTATCACAGTCAGTGACCTTGAATACAAAGTTATCGATTTAGTCAGCCCTCTTATCACCTTGGCCTCCCAGGGGACTTTGACACTTTCTTCTTACAGAGTACCCCCAACATTAAATAAGCTTCCTGCTGTGTAAAGTCCGAACTGGTTCTCATCTTTTTTTTTTTTTTGTACTGGGAATTGAACTCATGACCTCACACCAGGCAGGCGCTTATGCTGCTGAGCTAAATCTCCAGCCCCTGGAGGTCTGATCTTCTAACTAAAAAACTGTAACTGTTTCATTCAGTTTTTCAGTGTTTTCTTTAGTTAGTGATGGCTTCTGTTGTTTAGAAGGTGGTCACTTTCAGCCGTCAGTTTCTTCAGTGTAAATTACTATTACTGGAATGACTTTTGATATTGGTAAAGCAAAAATACCTGCTGGATATCTCACTTAAAATATTTCAACTAATTTAGTGACTATAAAAGTACAAAAAAAAATTGTGTGTGGTACTGTAATTCAGAAGGCTTGTTGTCTTCTGTTGGTCTTAAACAGTGATACCAGAATAAATATATAGTTGGAATGTGTACAGAGTATTTGAGAAAAATCAATGTGTTTTTAAAATATTAGTTTCCTTTGTTTGAGAAGTTACTGGAAGTAATGTAGTACTATTTTAAGAAACTCCAAAATTACTTTAGGTAAGACACAGATTCTCAGAGTAGAGTCATTTATGAGGTATTTGGTCTTTATGCATTATTTTTTATTCTCGGAAAGAAGGTGTTCTATAACTTTAGTATGCCTGGTACTTTTTTTAAAAAGGTATTTTGGGACCAGGGATTTAGCTCAGTGGCACAAGTGCCTGCGTAGCAAGTGTGAGGTCGTGACTTCGATTCCCAATACCAAAAAGAAAAAATTTTGTAATTATACTGCTTCCTTGTGTGTGAAAGTATATAGTTTAAGCATTTCACTTTAACATTTTATTTACTTTCTAATATTCAAAATAGCACTTTAGACAAGGGTAAAATTCTTTTAAATTAAGTACTATGTACATTTTCACAATCTTTTCTTTTAGGTGAAGGATATTCTGTCTAAAGTCCAGAAAAATCATGTGGGAAAACCATTGTTGAAAGTTGATTTAAGTCCGGAACAGGCGGTAATTCTTCCTTTCTTAGTTTTATATGATTAAATTAGTGCACTGCCACACTGAAGATGAAGCCTCCAACACAGGAAGCTTTGAGGAAACAAGTGATTTTTCAAACCATAGTCACTTAATTTTATAAATGGACATCTAGATTTTGCAATGTGTATTATGCATATACTGTATTCTTTTGGAGAATGAAAGTATATTGAAATTCTGTAATAAAACATCCTGATGTTTCTTCAAATTATTCATTAAAAATCCACATGGTCAAAAATACTTACAGTTCCCAAAATGTTAGTACAGTTATGATTTGAAGAGATAGTATCTTGAAAGTTGACAAGATGTGACATTATTATTTTCTTTCCTTTTTGATCCATACTACTTAGCAAATGGATGTTTTACTTAATATGTTAAAGATCATATAAATATATTTAGTATCTTCTGAGTATTATAAATGCTCTAGCAAATACTGTGTTATTTATTTTATGAGGTAAAATTTCATTGAATCAGAACTGTTCACCAGGTGTTGTACATTGTCTGTTGAATCAGTAGAAAGTAGTGCTTACTACAAGTTTCACATTTCTTTTGTATGCAGAATGAGTCTAAAGGTGATGGTATTTGTTCTCACATATTTTAGGAACAGCTGGAAAGAATCAATGATGCCCTTTCCTGTGAATATGAATGTCGCCGGCGGATGTTAATGAAACGATTAGATGTGACCGTGCAGTCCTTTGGGTGGTCTGACAGAGCCAAGGTGAGGCTGTTTTCCCATTGGTGTCCCATAGCCGGCAGCCTGTGATGGCTCTTCAGGAGCTTTTGTGTGCTGTGGGATTCTGCCAATGTATACTTCATTACTAATCTGAACCACATGGCCAGTTTCACTGGCCATACACAGTGGCACACAGTTTCACTGGCCATGTATAGTGTGATATAAATTTTTTTTTTTGCAAACAATATAATTTCCCCCCAGGCTTTCAGCTTTATTTTAAATCCATAGTTTTATGCTAGAAATCAGGGTGAAGAGATAGGTGCAGGTAGAACTAGTGGCTGAACAGGTCTTCTTAAGTTTCTTAAAGCTGTATTAGTATTGAGTGTGTTACAGTTAAAGTGGGGCATGTGGGGTGGGGCATCCCCAAATATGAATCTCTTAAGACAACCTTGGAGAGCTATCTGCCATTACTCCCATTGTCTACCTTTAATCTGTACTCAGGTTTAGTCTGGGAACTTCTTGCCTCATCCTGTGTCACAGTTTGGAAACTGCAGACAGTAGACAGGGACAGTGTTATCTCTTTCAGGGATCATAATCCTGAGCTCCTTCATGTCCACGGGAATCATTGGGTCACATAAGTTATCCAGTTTCTTTTTTCTTTTTAGGTTATTGTAAAGTAGTGGGTAAATCTGGTGCCCATATTCTTTCTTGACCACAAATGCAGTTGAAATATAATTACATAGTTTGCATTAATTGGACAGTTATCCACTCCATGTTCTATCAGATGGGGTCACTTACGCAGCCCTGTGCTTGGGTATAGTTGGTCTTCCCAGTATCCAGGTCCTGGAAGCCTAGTCTCCATTGTGGTAGTACTGAAGTAGAAGTCCTAAGAGGTAGGGACTTTCCTTAGGGAAAGAATGGTGTCACGTATCCTCAAGAATGGCCTGGTTCTGGCCTTGACTGAGTTTAGTTTTGGAAGAGTGAATCTGTTCTTTTGAAACTAGATTATTAGGGTATGCAAGGTCACCTCATGTGCTGGTGCCTCTTCACATGGCTGTTCTGCCTTCAACATATCCACCATGTGACAATGCACCTGGGGGCCCTGCCAGGAGGCTTCTGTTATGCCTTTTGGGCCCTAAATTTAGTCAACAGAATCATGAGCCAAATAAAATTTTGCAGGTCATCAGCCTTGGGTATTTTGTCACGGCAGCTGATGTACATAGCTTCATTTATCTGGTGTCTGGGCTCTAACATCGAGGCTATTTGTCCTACACGTCTGTGTCCTGGGGGCTGAGTATTTTTCTCCTCTTTGCCCTAGTATGTTCCTGGTATCTCTGCCTGCCTGCCTTTCTGCCTGCTTGTCTGTCTCCCTGTCTCTGTCGCTCCCTCATTAGTTTTTTATAGCTACTAGAATAAATTGCCCCAAACATAGTAGCTTAAGTAGTACAAGTTTATCTTCTGTTTTGGAGATCAGAAGTTCTAAATTATAGACAGGGTGCATTCCTCCCTACTGCTTTAGAAAATGCATTTCCTTACATTTCCTTGGTATATTTCAGGTCTCAGACTCCTGTTGTCTTCAAAGCTAGTGTCTTCAAAGCTTGTTGTCTTCAAAGTAGTATATATAATGCGATCTTCTAGTGTTTGTCTCCTGTGTTGTTACGTCATCTCCTGTGTTGTCATGTCATCTCCTGTGTTGTCATGTTTTCATGTCAGGGTCTTTGTGATTATATTGGGGCCACAGGTAAACATCTTGATATGCCTGACTTAATTACGTATGCATCTTAAGGTAATGTTTAAGACTTCCCGAAATTAGGGACATCTTTGGAAAGTCATTCAATTTACAGATAGCTCTTCTTCCTTTTAGTTTTATTTTTTCTTGCCTTGCATTTCATCTGTATGATGAAATGCTTTTTTACTTTTAAGAATACTTCAAGAAATACCTTGTAGTAAATTCTTCTACATATTTTCCCTCACAGAAACGTGTATCCTCTGGTTTAAAGCTGGGCTGTTTGTGTTGCTGTCCTTAGTCCCTATGGCCTGGTTTTTTTACTGGGTATTCCTCATTATCCTGTAGCAAATCCTTAAGAACTTCCACAGAAAGGGATGCATGGGACATAGTTTCTCTGGATCTTTATAGTCTGAAAATGTTTATTTGATTGACTAGACAAATCCAACATTCTAAGTTCAAACATTTTTCTCCAGGAATACTGAAGGTGTTGCTTCATTTTTCAAGATTTAGTGCTACTCTTAAAAAAAAACCTAAATATTATGTGAAACAAAAGAAAAACAAAATGGTCATTTCCTATCCTTTTGAATGATTATTTTTCTTTGGAGGCTATTGGTTCTTTTTTCTCTTACAGAATTTTAAGAATTTATAGTACGTTAGTTTGGATCTTTTTTTTTTTTTTTTTTTGCGGTACCAGGAATCGAACTCACGTCCTCACACTTGCCAGGCAGGTGCTTATGCCGCTGAGCTAAATCCCCAGCCCAGTTTGGATCTTTTTTTATTGAACTGAACACTAGATGGACCTTCCAATCTGTAGACTCTTTCATATTTTTCTTTATTAATGTCTTCTTTTCTTCATTTTTTTCTTTGAAATTCTTGTCAGTAAGACACTTGACATTCTAGATAGATCTATAAAAGTTGTTTTCTTTCTCTCATTTTAAATCTTTTTGATTTACTTTCTTGAAAATGTACTCAATTTTATTTTGTGTGTGATTTTTGTTGCTAAAGTCATTTTTTAATTTTCGTGCGATCTTTTTGATTCTTGAATTTTCTTTTTGCATAATTTTTTCCTTATTTTGGAATATACTAGCATCCAGAACGTAGATGGAAACTTTGTTATTATTTTTTTTAGTACCTGTTTGCAGCACATCATGGTTACATTTATCCTGGGAAGTTGGTGCATTTATATAATACATCTTAATTCTTGTTTGGTTCTTTATCCCTTCCATCTACCTTTACTCATTCTAACTCTCATAAACTCTATTTCGTTTTATTCTTATTTAGTTCTATTTTTCCCACTCTTTCCCTCCCTTCCCTCCTTTTTTCCCCTTCCATCTTGTTTCTCTTCCTATTTTAAAAATGACTTCCTTACTTCCTATTATGATTTATTTTGCACTCTGTTTTAAGTTTCTCATGGAAGAGAAAACATGTGATATTTAAGCTAAATAAATCATATTTCACTTAACATTATGGTCTCAAGGTACATCCATTTACCTACACATGCCTCAAATTTATTCTTTATGGCAGAGTAGTACTCCATTCTGTAGAAATATTTTGTTTATCCATCCATCTTTTGATGGACGTATGGACTGTTTCTAAGATTTAGCTCTTATGAATTGTGTTGCCATAAATGTGGGTATGCATGTATCACTGTAATATGACAACTTTAACTCTTTTGAGAAGATACCAAGAAGGGGACTAGCTGGCCTGTTGGAATTTTTAGTTGTTTTCAGGAATCTCTATACTGATTTTTCTAGGGTTACACTAATTTACATTCCACCACCAATGTAGAAGTATTCCTATTCCTCCCACAGCCTCACCAGCATTTGTTATTAATAAATTTTTTGGTGATACACATTCTTTCTGGGATTAAGATGGAATCTCAGTGTTGTTTTAATTTGCATTGCTCTAAGGGCCAGTGATGGTGAACACTTTTCAGATGTTTATTGGCCACGTGCCTTTCTTCTGAGAAATGTCTTTTCATTTTGCTTGCCCATTTTATGACTGGTCTTTTATTTTGGTGAGTCTAATTCTTTTTTAGTTTTTTATATATTCTTCATGTTCTCTTTGAGGAATAGCTGGCAAATTTTTTTTTTCTATTCTGTAGGCTATCTTATCACTGTGTGTTTCTTTTGCTGTGCAGAAGCTTTTTACTTTGCTATGTTCCTGTTTGTTGACTCTTGGTGATATTTCTTGTGCTGTTGGGGTTCTGTTCAGAAAGACCTTGTTTATGCTTATGTTTTAAAGAATTTTATGTATTTTATCTTCCAGCAGATTGTTTTAACATTTAGATCTTTGATCCATTTAGATTTTAGTTTTGTATATGGTGAAATGTATGGGTCTAAACTATCTGCTGCATGTAGATATCCAGTTTTCCCAGTACCAGTTATTGAAGAGGATATTTTCCTTTCGGGGTATGTGTTTGGCCTCTTTGTCAGAGATCAAATAACTGAATGTGCATGGGGTTCTTTCAGCTTCCCTTCTGTTCCATCAATCCACAAGTCTTTCTTTCTTTTTGTTTTCTTTGTACCAGTACTATGCTGTTTGTAATCATTATAGCTTTGTAATATAAATATTGCTTTGCTTTTATTATCCAGGATTATTTTTAGTATTCTAGGTCTCTACTTGGTGTATGTGAATTTTAGGCTGTTATCTCTGGATCTGCAAGGAACTGTGTTGGTAGATTGGGATCACATTAAATTTGTGTATCAGTTTTGGTAGTATGGCTGTTTTGACTATATTTGTTTTGCCTATCCAAGAGCTTGGGATTATTGATCCATTTTCTGATCTTCTCTTGAAGGAAACATATTCTCTTCAATTATCTGCTTCCTCCAACACAATTTTTTATTTGCTTATGTTTCTTGATTACTGTCTTATTGGTGGCTTTCTTCAACTGTGTAGTATTTCTTGGTTTTCTGTATTGAAGAGTGAAGTGCTGAAAAAGTGATTGGAAACTACTGTTTTTGACAGGGATCATTAACATAAGTTTCAGAGCTGTCTGTTGTGCTGCTGTGATAGTTCTGATTGGCAGCATGTAAAACATCTTTTCTCTGTAGCTGCCTATTTTTTGTTTTTTTGTTTATATTCTTTTTTCAACAAAGGAAACCTCCTTTTCTTATATCTTTTTTTTTTTTTTTTTACCCCCTTCTGGCCAAGAGGGAGGAGTTACAGCATGGATCCAGGATTTGGAGGAGTAGACTGTTGTACCAATTGTAGTTAACTGTGATTTTCAGTTCTACATTGTTTTCAGACATGTTGATTCCTTTTTCCTTGTGTCCTTTCCTTCTCTTTGCTGTAAGATATGCGTATCTTTTTATTATTTAATGTGTTCAGTCTGACTCACTTATGTGTGTGTAATCCTTCTTTATGTATCTTACATAGACTCAGTAGTATTTAGCTTTGTATCTTACATAGACTCAGTAGTATTTAGCTTTTTGGGTGAATAAAGCTTGATTCTTATCCATACAGTGGTACCTTGGTTCATGGACTTAATTCTTTCCATGATGTGGTGTATGCAGAAACTCTAGGCTGTTTCTGTCCATGGCATTGGAGTAACTTGTGTGCAAGAAGCTCAGGTGCTCTAAGAGCTGTGAACTGTCAAAGAACTAGATAAGATGGTAGTTGACTTCAAGAAATAATTCACATATATGGGAGGTGCCCATTTTGTTGACCTCTGGAAATTTAATAGAGATTATACATATGTTGGATCTCCAGTTTAACCTGATAGAGTTTTTACAAGAAAAAGAGTTTAGAAATATGAGGCAAATTGGAGAATTAGTAACTCACCCTACTAACTTGGAAGATATTTTCAGTGTTGACTTTTAAAATTACAAGGAATTTTAAACAAATGAGTTTTGATATATTCTTTGAACATTTAGAGTGACATGGTGTATGAGCATATTGATCATTTATTGGCCTTAAT
>PVJX010029389.1:0-22968 GCA_004027295.1 Dolichotis patagonum
TAAAGCAGAAACACTAAATCTGTTGGAAGACAAAGTAGGTAAAAATCTCAAAGATATAGGGGTAGTTAGAGAATTTATGAACAAGAATCAAACCACACAGGAAATACTTCCCAGAATCAATAACTGGGACCCCATCTTATTACAGAGTTTCTGCATGTCGAAAGATATTTCCAGCAGAGTGAAAAGAAAACCCACAAATTGGGAAAAAATCTTAATGGACAGTCCCTCAAACAAAGGACTTCTGTCTAGAACTTATAAAGAATTTTTAAAAATCAGACCCTTGAAATTCAAAGTCCCAATCCAAAAATGGGCATCTGAAATGAATGCACAGTTCTCAGATGATGAAATATGAATGGCAAATAAATACATGAAAAAATGTTCATCATTAGTCATGAGAGAAATGCAAATCAAAACCACACTGAGATTCCATCTCACTCCAGAAAGATTAGCCAGGATTAAAAAAAAAAAAAACTACCAACAACAATGCTGGAGAGGCTGTGGGGAAAAAGGAACTCTTCTGCACTGTTGGTGGGAGTGTAGACTGGTGCAACCACTGTGGAGGTCTGTCTGCAGATTCCTCAAAAAGCTGGGTTTGGCAGTCCCATTTGACCCAGCTATTCCACTTCTAAGCATATTCCCAGAAGAACTGAAAACATGATACCACAGTGATATATGTGCACCCATGTTGATAGCAGCACAATTTGCAATAGCCAGATCTTGAAACAACCTAAGTGCCCATCCACTGAGGAATGGATAAAAAAGTTGTGGCATTTTTATATAATGAAGTACTACTCAGCTATAAAGAATGAGCACATGGAGATATTTATGAATAAATCTACACAACTTGAGACCATACTCATAAGAAAAATAAACCAAACTCACATGTGTAAATAACATATAGTCTCCCTAGTATGAGAGTTGGTATGAGTGTATAAGATTTTATGGTAATCATGATTTCCCCATTTCATTGCTTTGAAGCCTTCCAATGTTTTCATTCGTCAGTTGGAATGGTTTTATTCTGTTTTGTTTGACTTTATTATGCGTGATGGTATGAACAGCTGTTTTGAAGAAAACAAAACAGTATAGCAGCCATTCCTATTTTAATATCATCTTGCTTAGAAGTCCTAGCATGCTTCTCCTCTGCTATCACCACCGGTTCTATCCTATTTTGTCTTATTAGGATTTTAAAATATGTGATAGTATAAACAAAATTTTATTGAAAATGAGTAGCCATTGATCATTCTCTGTTATTTGGTTCAGAATATCCTATAATTCCTTCATTCTTTTGAATGGTTTTATACTATTTTTGTATGCTTGATATTATTGTATTTGAAACTATGCCCAACTATAGCAAAGAAAGAGATATTTTGATAGCTACTGTTAATGTCCGGTTTCTTATTGTAAAGTGCTTGTTTATTATGATGTTCTGTTCTGATCTGCTTTGTTCTGCCATCTTTTGTTTTATTCTCTTTAAAATAATAAAAAAGAAATTCCAGAGCAACACTAAGTCATTCAGATGCTAACAAGGAAATATTGCTTTGACAAGTTTTTCAATCAAAATTCTGCTGGTATACAGTTTCTTTAAGAAACTTCATTCCACACCATTGAAGGAGATTTCACTTTGTAAGTAGGATGTTTATAATTTTCTTAATAGAAATCTCTCAGAAATCTAAGATGGAGCAACTGTCTGTGCCAGGAATCCCTGGAAGGAGGATGAACTTGTAATCCTGACCATCATTCATTTATGCTGTGACTCACTGCTTTATTCTTCAAGCAGTATCTAAGTTTTGACTTCAAAAAATGTCATTTTTACATTTAATTTTATCTGTAGTTATCAAATCCATATATATATATATATATACATTTATATATATATATTAATTGTTGCAGTGCAATATGCCCACATATATTTACATTACCTAATAGTTAAATCAAGTAAATTGATGCATCTATCACCCTGGTATTTCCTCACATGCATGAGTGTTGATAGCAATTATTTTTGAGATACATTTTAATAATAATATTGAAGAAATATATTTTTCATAAACTAAAGCATTTACATACAAATGCTTGTTCATACTGAGTACTACATATACTTCAACAGATTATTATTTTTCTCCATGAAATCTGTGATGATATATAAAATTACAAGTTTTACTAAAGGCCACTTAGGGCAATTCAATACTCAAATTTTATTTTGAATATATATAGCAAGATTTGCTAACTGGATAACAAATATAAGAAAACGATGAAGCAAGGGTCCCAGGAATTTTTTTTAAATTTTATTTAAAGAGAAAAAAATACAGAAAAAAGGGTAGAAACAATACAAAACCTCAAAAAAAACAACCCATAAATCACTAGTTGACAAACCACATACTCCCCGAAATAGCTGTTCATGTTACAAAATTAAGGCAAACAAAGTGAACACACAGTGAAGCTGCAAACAGAAAAAAAAAGGATGGAATAAAGCCAATTGAGACAGTATAGTGAAATTGGCAAAGAACATCACAGCAGGTCACCAGGACAACAGTAACAGGCAACATTTTATATCTCATTGTCTTCATAATAGTTGTTCTTCTACTAGGTGGAGCAAAACCAAAGAAATATACAACATTATAGAACACATCAACACAGTATTGAATAGAGCAACACCATTAATCAGGACAAAGCAAAACGGTGATAAAAATTCTGCCTTCAGAGATAGTAGAAGGAAACTCCCCCGACTTGCTGTACCAAATATGGTCACCTCCTAAGAGATATCCAGATCCCTGGATCTCAATTGTTAGGGGGGAGGGGGATGTGTGGTATGTTTGATTCTAAGCCCGTGACCCGGTAGGCAGCAGGCTGCTTACTGGTTGGCTCGGCGCCCTAAGTTCCAGCATGGCGCGGATCTCAGGAGACGCTCTTGCTTCTGGTTTCCCCGCCCTGAGGTGGCCGTGGCTCCCCACACCACAGTCACTCTCCAGGGCGGCAGGCTGCTTACTGGTTGGCTGGGCGCCCTAAGTTCCAGCATGGCGCGGATCTCAGGAGACTCTCTTGCTTCTGGTTTCCCTGCCCTGGGGTGGCCACGGCTAGGCAGACCACGGTCACTTTCCAGGGCGGCAGGCTGCTTACTGGTTGGCTCGGTGCCCTAAGTTCCAGCATGGTGCGGATCTCAGGAGACGCTCTTGTTTCTGGTTTCCCAGCCCTGGGGTGGCCGCGGCTTGCCAGACCACAGTCACTTTCCAGGGGCCGAGGAATCTTGTAAGGCCACTAAACTCCTCCAAGTGAACCTCACAAACATGATTCATCTAATTCCAATTAGTTCCAAAAAATAAATCTAATGTCATCATTTTCATATTTAGTTTCTTATTACATGATTTTGTGGAAAGAACTCAAGCATGCAGGTCATACATGCTATTGAACTGGACTAGAAGATAATCATTGATTCTTTTTCCAAAGGACCTCTGTGCTCTCTATACAGGGTTATACCCAGAAACTACCAGAACTACCTGGCCTTCACTTTTGCCATAGATCAACAGGAATCTTTAGCTTTTTTTACCTAACATTTCTCTGGGCTATGAGTTACATAATTTCATTTACAGTCACTGGAGTATCCTCAAGAATTCCTTCACATTACTCTCAGGACTACAAGAAATCCCTAATTACACACGTAGGAGAGAAAACAAGGCTGTAGTAGTACTGACAGAAATGTCATGGGGAACCTCAGCTCAGATTGGACCACTGCTGGAACTCTACAGATTTCCACAATTGTGGGTTGATGGGACAGGAAATGATGGAAAAATCCATAGTACTTTGATTCCCAGGACAAAAGGTTAAAAGTAAGATGCATTATTGGCATTTTTCAAAGGGTATAATGAACCAGAGTCAGTACAGAGAAACTTCATGTGTTACACACAACTTCTTTTCTTTTTTTTTTTTGATCAATGAGTAAGGAAAGAAGGAAAGAAATAGGCCTCTAAGACATATGAGTAATTCATTTTTTAAAAAATCTCCTAAGGGAGATGTTTAGAAATATGAGGAGAACACTTATTTTCTTCCACAGCTTGTAGATGTTAGTATACTTCAGAACCACTATTGTGAGTGAACTCCAAGCAGCAAGCAGGGCCCAGAGTCCACCCTTGGGCCCTGACAACCCGAGCTCCAGAGGAAACTCAGCATGCATGGGGCAAACTTGGAACTCCACTCCCAGACAGTAAGACTACACCCTGCATCTGAGACCACCCCAAGACGAACAAGAGAGACCAGGTAGGCCTAAATGGGCTATGCTCAGTGAACTCCAGGCAGCAAGCAGGGCCCAGAATCCACTCCTGGGCCCTGACTATGTGGAATCCCAGCACAAACTGGGCAAACTTCAAAGTCTGCTCCCAGAGGAACCTTGGACTACAGTGGATTATCTGTGTTAGCTTGAAAGGATATTAAGTGACTGCCTCACTAAAACAGAAGATCTCAGCTAGATCCAGTCAGTGTGGTGAGTATGTCCCTAAAATAGAGGTGTACAGTGGTACACCTCTGATAAATAAGGCCAGTAGTAAAGCTACCTTCAACTAACTGTAACATCTTGGTAAGTCTTACAAGCATGAAGGTGACCCCTTCCTACACACAGAAAATATCAGGCAGAGTGAGAAGTGTGCCAAGAAGGACTCCTCCAACTTGAAGAAAATCAAAAGGGCTTATGAGATACACAGGCACACAATATGGACACAGTATAGTCTCAGCCAACACAAACACTATAGACAGGGAGATTTGATGACCTGGAATAACCTGAAGATAAAGTACTAGCAGGAACTAAAAGTTGACCCATATCAATACTACTAGGATTGTCAGCCCAGGAAGAATATAGGACTCATTGAACAGGCCCTGCAATAGGAAGTCAGGTGACTGGCCCACCTATTCATTGTGGGATTCAGCAATTGTACGAACATCCACCTCAAAGTAGGACACCAAGATACACACTACCAACAGTTGACACTAGCAGGTCTGAAGGACCAAACACTAACTTGAAAGGGGAAAATGAGAAAATGAAAAAGCAAAATGCAATCTCAAATATCTAGTTTACCAGAAGCAAGTACAGAAGACACTGAAATAGAGGAATCCAAAAGTAACACACAGGAAATCTCTGAAAAGATAGTGAAGGAAATAAAAAACATTCCCTTGAGGCCATACAGGAAATCAAATTACAAGTGTTCTCCCATGTAAAGATAGAAGTAACAACCTTAGTAAAGGAATTTCTGAGTGCAGCTAAAGAAAAAAAAAAAAGAAAAAAGTACAGGAGCATGGGAAACTGATCAAAACTTTGATTGAACAATATAGAAAACAAGCAGAATTCATGAAGCAAATTGAAAGAGAAATCCAAGAAACAAAAAATTCTATTCAAAGCTTGCAAAACCATTGAAATGAAGTTGAGGATAGATTTTTGACCTTGAGGACAGGATCACAATTAGTGATCATGAAAGCATAGAACTTTTAAAAGCAACAAAGCAGCATAAAATGAAAATCCAGATGCTTCAAGATGATGCCATGAGCAACAATATAAGATTAATAGGCATTCGTGAAGATGCTGGAGTCAATACAAATGACATAATTAAAATATTCACAGAAATGATAGGAGAAAATTTTCCAAATATGGAGAAAAATTGATATGCAGATAAGTGAGTCATAACCAATATAAATCTACACCCAGACAAATAATAATGAATAATAACAATAATAATAATAATAACAATAATAATAATTAAGATCTCAGACATACAACATAAAAAGAGTATTAAAAGCTGTTATAGAAAAGACACAAGTCACCTATCAAAGAAAGCCCATCAGAATCACAGCTGACTTTTCAGCAGAAACCCTCAAGTCCAGAGGTGCTTGGAGTGAGATATTTCAAGCCCTGAAAGAAAACAACTTTCAATCCAGATTAATGTACCCAGCAAAATTTTCATTCAAATGTAACAGAGAAACAAGGAAATTCCATGACAAAGAACAATTGAAGAAATTCATGTCCACAAAACCAACCCTAGAAAGAGTATTGAAAGACATACTAGACTGAGATAAAAATTGCCACAATACCAGAACAACAGAAAGAAACTACCAGGTAGGACAAGCAATTTAATAAGGGGAAAAAGCAGAAAACAAACAATTGAAACATAACATAGCAAAGTCGAACCAGTACATATCAGTGATATACATAAATGTAAATGGACTCAATTTACATATCAAAAGAAACAGGTTGATGGAATGGATCAAGAAACAGAATCCCACAATATGCTGTATACAAGAAACACATATGACCAAAAAGAAACTCATAGATTAAAAGTAAAAGGATGGAAAACAGTATTCCATGCAACAGGAACCCGGAAAAAAGAAAGGGTAACTATTCTATTTGCAGACAATGGGAACTTCAAACCTAAAATGATTAAAAGAGAAAAAGAAGGTCACTACATACTCATAAGAGGAAAAAATTAGAGGAATAACTAACAATTATAAATATATATGCACCAAAAACAGGAGCATCCAACTATGTAACATAGATACTAAAGGACATGAAAAACCAAATACATAAGAACACAATTGTTACAGGGAACCTTAACAGCCCATTGTCACAAAGAGATAGATCAACTACACAAAATGAACCCACAAAGAAATAATAGAACTGAATCATACATACGAGTAATTGGACTTAGTAGATGTTTACAGAGTGTTCCTCCCAACCGCATCAGAATACATGTTCTTCTCAGCTGCACATGGGACAATCTCCAAAATAGACCATATATTATCCCATAAAACATACTTAAGTAAATGCAAAGGTATTGAAATTATCCCATGCATATTATCTGTGACCATAGCACACAGAAATTGGAAATTAATGGTAAAAGAAATTGCAAAATTGGCATGCATACATGGAAATTAAATAACAACCTTTTGAACAACCAGTGGGCTACAGATGAAATTAAAGAAGAAATAAAGCAATACCTACAATTCAAGGAAAATGCAGAAACAACATATTGTAATCTATGGGATGCAATGAAAGCAGTCTTAAGAGGGAAATATAAAGCAGTAAATTGTTATAACAAGAAAACAGAATGAGCACAAACAAACAATCTAATTCTTCATCTCAAGCTTCTAGAAGAAGAGCAAGTAAAATCTAAAGCTCCTAGAAGAGAGAAAATTGTAAATATTAGATCAGAAATCAATGCAATGGAAACTAAAATAAAATATAAAGAATTGCTGAATCAAAAAGCTGGTGTTTTGAGAGAATAAATAACATTGACAAACCTGTAGCTAAATTATGAAGCAAAAAAAGAAAAAACCAAATTCATGCAATAAGGACTGAAAAGCGGGAAATTACTATAGATCCCATGGAAACTCAAAAGATCATGAATACCTATTTTGAAAATCTCTACTCACATAGAGAGGAAAACACAGAGGAAATGGACAGATTTCTAGAAACATATGAACTACCAAAGCTCAACCAAAAAGATATAGCAATTTTGAATAATCCAGTATCAGCTATTGAAATAGAAAACATAATAAAAAAACTTGCCAACAAAGAAAAGCCCATGTCTTGATGAATTCACAGCTAAATTCTACAATAAATTTAGAGAAGACTTGATGCCATACTCCTTAAACTATTCAATGAAATTGAAAAGGAAGCAATCATCCCTAAATCATTTCTGGAGGCAAGTATTGCTCTCATAACAAAGGCAGAGAGAGACCCAACCAAAAAGGAAAACTATAGGCCAGTCTCACTAATGAACTTTGATGCAAAGATTCTCTATAAAATATTGGCAAATAGAATGCAGCAAATCATCAAGAAGATTATACATCATGACCAAGTGGGGTTCATTCCAGGAATGCAGGGATGGTTTAACATACACAAATCAATAAATGTGATGCAAATCAGTAAATATGATGCACCATATCAACATAGCCAAAAACAAAAACCACATGGTCATTTCAATAGAAGCAGAAAAAGCTTTCAATAAGGTCCAGCACATGTTCATGATAAAAAACCCTTCAGAAACACAGAATACACGGTGTCTAACTCAACTTTATAAAGGCCATCTATGACAAACAGCCAATATTATACTAAATGGATAAAAAAATGAAAGCTTTCACTTTAAAATCAGGAACAAGACAAGGATGTCCACTAACACCTAGTCTTTTCAATATAGTTCTGGAAACACTAGCCAGGGCAATCAGACAAGAGAAAGCAATAAAAGAAATAAAGATAGAAAAGGAAGAAGTTAAATCATCACTATTTGCAGATGACATGTGTCTTATTACTTTGTACTCATCGCTGAGACAAAATACCTGATGCCCAAAGTTGGGAAAGAAAAGGTTTATTTCTTACAGTTTTTAGAGATTTCAATCCATACTCAGTTGGCTTCAAGGCAGGGTGGCATGGCAGGGCCGCAGTTCATGGTGGCTGCAAACCGCAAGCAGCAACCGGCAAGAGAGAGAGAGACACCTTCTTGCTGCCATTACATCACATCCTGGCCTCACCCCCTAGGAGGGTGTAGCACTGACACCACCAATCCAAGCATTAGACAATGAACCAATCACAAATGCACAATGCCAAACCATGACATTCTGCCCCTGGCCCCCAAAGACTCATGTACAATCTTTCTACAAAAGACATTTAGTCCATCTCCTAAAGTTGACAAAGTCCTAACACTTTCAGACTTGCTGAGAAGTCCAAGTCCCAAGTCTCCTCCCATATCCATGGCAAACTCTTAACTGTAACCCCCTGTACAAGTGAAGCAAGGTTAAACATTTCTGAAATGCAAAGGCACAAGTTAAACATTACCACTCCAAAAGTTACAAACAGGGGAATATAAAGCATTGGAAACAATGAAAGTCCAATATCCAGCAGGACGAAGATTAAGTCCTAGAGTTCCATTCTCAGCATTTGAAGCAATCTGGTTGTAAGTTCCAAAAGGCTTGGGTGATTCCACCCCCACAGCACTTCCAGGGATTTCAGCTCCCACAGCTTTTGTCTTAAACCCTCTCTGCTCAGTTTTTGCAGCTTTCCTTGGATGATCCATGTACTTGGCTTTTCCAAACTTCTGGGGTCTCTACTGCACCTTTGGCTTCACCCTTACATCTTTACATATTGCCCTCTCAGGGGCACACTGTTTGGCCTCCCAGGCACTTTGCAATCGAGGCAGAAGCCTTCTTACCCTCAGAATTTGTGCATTTTCCTTGCACCTAAAATCAGCACCATGTGGATGCCGCCAAGGTCTGCTGCCAGCTGGAGCAGTAGCCAGCCTTTTCTCTCTCTTGGCTGTAGGGGTCAATTGCCTAGATTGCTGGGCTCTGTGAACCTGATTGTGAAGAAAAGCTTTTCTATGTTGCCACCATTCTGCAACCTCATGTGGCTGCCACCATTCTGGAACCTTATGTGGCCTCCCATGCCATTCTGCAGCATGGTACTCTGAAGCTTTCTCATCTGAGAAAATTATTTCACTTTTAGAGTTTGGAGGCTGCAAAGGGTGAAGACCCGGGGCTTCCTGGGATGCCTGGTGGCCATCTTTCTTATCTCTCTGTTCCTTCTCAGCAATCCAAGTCTTGGCACTATCTTTACAATCCACAGATTTACTGGAGTTTTCCTTCTGGCCAAACTCACAGTGTTTTAAATTGTCCTGCTGGGCTCTTTGTTGTTGATTTGCAACATAGATCTGGCTAAAAGCCCCCAACTATAGCCATGCCACAGTCTCAACATTTGACTGCCTTGAAATTTCCTTTGCCAGATTAATCAGTCCATTACCTTTAATTTAAGTCTCAGGCAAAGTCTCTGGGCATGAGAAAAATGCAGACAAACTTTCTGCCAAGTCATAACACACATCATAGGGAGTCCAACAACCAATACAGTTCTTCTTCCCAGCACAAACCTCACAAGCCTGGTCTTTACCATCAGGCTTTCTATCAGCCTTATGGTCTCCTGAACTCTGACCAGAATCTCCTCTACAGAACAGCCTAAGCTGCTCCATCTTTATGCATCCAGGCAACAAGTCCGAAACTTTCCAAACTCTGCTCACAGGTCATTTCCAAAGCCTCTCGAAAATCATGGTTAGGTATAGTCACAGCAATGACCCCAGTCTCAGTACCAAATTCTGTCTTAGTTACTTTTTACTCAGCACTGAGACAAAATACATGATGTTCAAAGTTGGGAAAGGAAAGGTTTATTTCTTACACTTTTTGGAGATTTCAGTCCATACTCAGTTGGTTCCAAGGCAGGGTGGCATGGTGGGGCCAGAGTTCATGGCGGCTGCAAACAGCAAGGTGGAAACTGGCAAAAGAGAGACACACCTTCTTCCTGCCATTACATCATATCCTGGCTCCACCCCCTACGAGGGTGTAGCATTGACACCACCAATCCAAGCACTAGACAATCAAACAATCACAAATGCAAAATGCAAATACATGAGGCCTGGGGGCCACTGACATAAACCATGACAACATGATAATCTATATAGATGACCCAAAAAGTCCATTAGAAGACTACTAGAGGTAATAAAAATTCAGCAATGTATCTGGATACAAAATCAGTGCTCAAATATCAATAGTATTCCTGTACACAAACAAGAAAGTCACTGAGTGAAAAATAATGGAAATATCACCCTTCACAATAAAGCCTAAAAAAATGAAATACTTAGGAATCAACCTAACTAAGAATGTAAAAGACCTATATGCTGAAATTTATGCCATGCTTTTAAAAGGAGATTGAGTAGGATAT
The DNA here is from genome assembly GCA_004027295.1 of Dolichotis patagonum. Taxonomy (NCBI): domain Eukaryota; kingdom Metazoa; phylum Chordata; class Mammalia; order Rodentia; family Caviidae; genus Dolichotis; species Dolichotis patagonum. Next base: position 10,736 of record PVJX010029389.1, read on the forward strand.
TAGAAAATGGAAGGATGTTCCTTGCTCTTGGCTAGGAAGAACCAACATTGTGAAAATGTCCAAACTCCCAAAACTGTTACACAGATTTAATGCAATCCCAATCAAAATACCATTGACATACCTCACAGATCTAGAGAAAACACTCCTAAGGTTCATTTGGAAACAGAAGAAACCTAGAATAGCAAAGGAAATTCTGGGCATTAAAGACAAGGCAGGAGGCATCTCCTGACTTGAAACTGCACTACAAAGGCATGGTGATAAAATCAGCATGGTATTGGCATATAAATAGACCTGAGCATCAGTGGAGCATATTAAAAGATACAAATGTAAGTACAAAGACACTCAGCCACTTGATATTTGACAAAGGGGCTAAACATGAAAAATGATCTCTCCACATGCAGAAAACTGACACTAGATCCATGCCTATCACCATGCATAAAACTAAAGTATAAGTGGATCAAAGACCTAAACATTAAAACAGAAACACTAAATCTATTATAAGATAAGGTATGTAGGAGTCTTGGAGACTTAGGGGTAGGCAGAAAATTCATGAACAAAATGCAAACTGCATAGGAAACACTTCAGAGCATCAACAACTGTTGAAAAGTTTCTGCCCTTCAAAAGAAATCACCATCAGAGTGAAAAGAAAACCCACAGAATGGGAAAGAATTTTAGCCAGCATCCCCCCAAACAAAGTACTTATATCAAGAACATATAGAATGGCCCTGAAGCAAGGCCAGCAGATTGCTGTAGCTGCTGGTTTCAAACAAGAGCCTAAAGAGAATTCTTTCTGTGGTCTGATGACCATTTCAGAACTTTGGAAATGTAATGGTCAATTCATCAGAAAGAAATAGCAGGTGAGTATGGTAGCTCTTAGGAGGCCTGAAGGAGAGAGACCCTGGTGCCTCGGGACCTACACCATGTGGTGGACTTGTGGTGCCAGGAGAACAAGGAACTCATCCCCTCTTTGGGGACCAGCTGAGAGTGTGGCAGACTTTCAGCAGCCCGAAGGAGAGAGACCCTGGTGCATCGGGAACTGCACTGTGAGGTTGACTTGGGGTGCCAGGAGAATAAGGAACTCCTCCCCTCTGGGGGTGGCTGAGACTGTGGCAGACTTTCAGCGGCCTGAAAGAGAGACACCCTGGTGCATCAGGACCCACACCGTGCGGTTGACTCGGGCTACTGGGAGAACAAGGAGCTCCTCCCCTCCCTGGGGGGGCCTGAGAGTGTGGCCAATTTTCAGTGGCCTGAAGGAGAGAGACCTGGTGCATCGGGACCTGCACCGTGCAGTTGACTAGGGGTTCTGGGAGAAAAAAGAACTCCTCCCCTCTCTGGGGGGTGGCTGTGATCCTGCTGGTGGGCAGGCTGAGAATCAGACATCTCACGTTGTCCTGTCCCATGTCCCCCCCCTTAGCAAGTGGGAGCCAGTTAACTACACATCTTGTGAAAAAATTGGCTATGGTATTTAGTATGAGCTCCCATATGCAAAGATATGGACAACCAATTGGAAGAAAACAAGAGACAATATGACAGATAGTGAAGATCCCTGGTTGTGTAGCTTTGAAATTTATGCTTTGTTAAGTCCTGTTTGGTTCTGTTTTGTTGTGTTAATTTTACCCCTCCTAAAATAAAATTTAAAACTATATATATATATATATATATATATATATATATATATATATAGAGAGAGAGAGAGAGAGAGAGAGAGAGAGAGAGAGGGGAAAACAAAGTTCTCTAAAGGATACAACAGCATGTATGTTTAAGTGTGTAAGATAGATGACCACATTACTATTTTTGTTAGAATATTGAGCAGAACTGTTAACAGTCTCACTGTTTGAATATCTACTTTGTGTGCTTTAGTTTTGTAACTTAAAAAACTATTTCAAATGATGACAGCATGTAATTTATCAAGTGGCAATTTTTTAGTGTTTTTGTTTTTGTTTTGTTGTTGTTCTTGTGGTTCTTTTATTTTTTTGCCTTTGGAATTCTGCTTTGTTGCTACCCTTTTTCTGTTTTGTTTGGTTGTTTTCTTTTTTGTTTTTCTCTTTAAATAAAAAATTTTTTAAAAAGAACATATAGAGTATTGAAAAACATCAAGCCTCCCCCAAATTCTCCAAAAATGGGCATCTGAGATCAACACACAATTCTCAGATGAAGATATACAAATGGCAAATAAATACATGAAGAAATGTTCACCATCACTGGTCATTCGAGGAAGGCAAATTAAAACAACACTGAGATATCATCTCACTCTGAAAACAATAGCTGCCATCAAGAAATCAACTGATAACAAATGTTGGTGAGGCTGCGGGGAAACAGGAACACTGCTCCACTGTTGGTGGGATAGTAGACTGGTGCAACTACTATGGAAATCAATATGGATAATTCTCAGAAGACTAGGACTGGAAGCACCATTCAACCCAGCTATTCCACTCCTGGGTATTTTCCCAGTAAAACTGAAAAGGTCATACCAGAGTGATATACATACACCCATGTACATAGCAGCACAATTTGTAATAGCTAAATCTTGGAAACAACCAAGATGCCCATCAAATGCAGAGTGGATAAAAAAGATGTGGTATTTTTATACAATGGAATATTACTCAGCTATGAAGAAGGATGATCTTGACGTCTTCATAGGTAAATGGAGACAACAGGAGACCATCCTCATTAGTGAAATAAATAAGAATCATATTTATAAATATCACATTGTGTCTCTAGTCTAAAAAGTAATAAGAACTGTAGGAGTAATAAAACCCAGAATGTATAAGTGCTACTGTAAAAAAGACAGGAAAATAAAGTGCTCTAAGGGATATAGTTGCATGTATGTATAATTGCAAGTGTGTATGATGAATGACCATATTACTCTTTTGGATCCATCATGGAGCAGAACAGTCTCATTGTTTGGATGTGTACTTTCTATGTTTTAATTTTGTAACTTGAACAGCTATTTCCTAGATGACAATATGTAAGTTATCAGTAATGATTTCTTAGTGTTTTTTTTCACACTTTTCTTTTTTTGCATGGAATTTTTCACTGTTGCTACTCTTTTTTCTCTTTTGTTTTGTTTTGTTTTTTTCTCTTTAAATAAAATTTAAAAAATAAAAAAAGAAATCAATAATAAATGTTGATGAGGCTGCAGGGAAAAAGGAACACTGCTTCACCATTGGTGGGAGTGCAGATTGGTGCAACCATTATGGAAATAAATATGGAGAATTCTCAGAAGACTAGGATTGGAAGCTCCATTGAACCCAGATATTCCCCTCCTCAGCATTTTCTCAGAGAAACTGAAAAGGTCATATCACAGTGATATACGTGTACCCATGTTTATAGCAGCACAATTTGTAATAGCTGAATCTTGGAAACAACCAAGATGCTCATCAACTGCATAGTGAATGAAAAAGATGTGGTATTTTTACACAATGGAGTATTACTCAGCTATGAAAAGGCATGATCTTGAGGCCATCATAGGGCAATGAAGACAACTTGAGACTATCCTCATTAGTGAAATAGTCATATTTATTAAAAACATGACATTGTATCTCTAGTGTAAAAAGTAATAAGAAATGTAGGAGTAAAAAAGCCCAAAATGTGCAATTGCTACTGTAAAAAAGAGAGGAAGAGAAAGTGCTCTAAAGGATATAACTGTATGTATGTTTAAGTGTATAAGATAAATGACCGTATTATTGTTTTTGTTAGATTGTTGTGCAGAACTGTTAACAGTCTCACTGTTCAAATGTCTACTTTGTATATTTTAATTTTGTAACTAGAACAACTATTTCCAAGATGACATTATGTAACTCATCAAGTAGTGATTTCTTAGTGGGTTTTTTTTTGTTCTTTTCTTTTTTCCTTGCAATTCTGTATTTTTGCTCCCCTTTGTCTGTTGATTTTTGTTTAAATAAAATTTAAAAGAACCAACTACTAATGTGCTTTCCACCAATATTTCAGAGTATTGCTCAATTTTTTGTTCCTTTAAAGTTAACTTTGGCTCATTTGATTCTACACTGATTGACACTGTCAACTATCCTTCACTCTATGAGGTGGCCCCAAAGGACATGTAGTTAGGTTTTGGGATGATGTCTTTGATGCTTCACTTCCCCTGGACCTGGGTGGGCCTGCTCACCACAGGTCATAAGGGTCTTTAGTTTCTCTCATATGTGAGATGGACATGAACAGAGGCTGTGTAGCCTTTGTTAAAATGGTCCCAACTGTAGCTGTGTCAAGTCTGTCAGCCCTAAGGAAACATGATATCCTTAGTGTAGATACATCTTCATCAATGTGGTGGTTATGATAGTGATAGCCCAAATGATATGAACTACAACATAGTGGAAAATCTAATGACATGGATAGTCTGGCTGACAAATTCTGAATGGCAAGCTGATCTGAGAAGGAGAAATTTCATGTTTGACCCATTCTATGGTTTTCTTATTTTTTCACATGACAATGAAGAGACTTTGAATTTTAAAAGATTTTTCCAAGAAGCCACCCCTTTCAAGTACTCAGAAGACACTTATCTCTTTATGTATTGGTATAAAAATTTCAGTTGCTCATTCTCTGAGTCTGACTGTGCATAGGAGAACTGTACATCTAATACCTCTGTTTGGTTGCCTCCAAATCACTTTGACACAGCCATGAGTGACAGGAACTACAATATATACAGTGGTGTGTACGCTGTGGCCTATGCCTTCCATGCAATGCTTTATGAAGAAGTACAAAGGCCACCAATGAGAAATAGACAAGTGATGATATTTCCTCCATGGAAGGTAATGTGTCTTCTTTTGAATGGCATGCATTGTCACCAAGGTGCCTCTCTCAAATTATTCTATGTGCTTCACTCAAGAATATTTATGGTCTTTTTGACACAGTGTCTTGCTATGCAGTTCAGGCTGGTTTTGAGTTCACTTTGTAGCCCAGGCTAGTCTAGAACTCACAAAAATCCTCTTGCATCAGCCTCCTGAGTGCTGGGGTTACAGATGTGCACCACCTCTTCCAGCCATCACCCAAGTATATTTCAACCATTTCTACAAAATACAAGATACTGTGTGTTAACTCTGTTAACTCGGTATTTCTTGAGCTGAGCTGAAATGATCTTCAATCAAGGTACCACTGGCAAGGAATAGGAAACAGAGGTGAATCCATTGTTTCTGTCTATAGGATGTCCATGCCCTACTTAATCATGTTTCATTACTTCCTTAAAGGACACTTGGAAAACCTGTAGTCACTTATTAAGATAAATGGTGTTAAATCCAACAGTGCATGTAACAAAATTTCATTTAATTCTGCAAACTCTTCAGATATCGGTGCACTCATTTTGTTGGTAGATGCTAAAGGAACAAAGAGACAATGGAAGTTTGGGGTTTGGATGCTTTGAATCAACAGTTGATGTTTTCCCTAAACCAACTGCACACCTTATATAGTTTTTTTTTCTGAAACTGATGGACATTTCTTGAACATAATGATATTTGAGTCCTTCAACTTTGATGCACTCCAATTTAGTAGATACCAGTGTTAAAGTTGCTTTATGTAAATCATATTAACACCATTTAGAAAATTTCCTCCTCTACATATTCTGTTTATAACATTTTCCTTTTATTCCATTCTTACTAATTTTTTAGTTTCTTGTTTGCATTGTTAAGAATTAATACAAAATATGCTCCATCAATGGTCTGTATCTCCAGATATTCTTATTTGTTATTAGGAGACAAAATATCACTAATTTGCCTCACACTGCTTCAAAAATTCAAAAGACATTTCTTGACACACTGATTCTCTGGAATAACACGTATGCACCACCCCATCTATCTGCATTGTTTTTATTTTTCTAGTTTGATTATAAGAATTCTTTTCTCAAGAAAAGTTGCCCCTACCCCATCACTTCTACATTTCATCTTTATTGTGAAGTTTAACACAGAGTAGGATTAAAGTCAACTCTGTACAACCTTTGGAGTCACAGCAGGATTGTAGTCTAGACCAGTTCAGCATACTTCATTTTCCAGTGGCTCACACTATTCTTCACAAAAACCAGTTGTTCAGAGAGACTGAGTTTGATTGGATATAGGAGGAATTCTTTCACATACAATATGCACATAACAAGGCACAATCTAAGTGCTAGGATTTAATCCCCACTCTCCTAGAATGCATAGGCGAGTGGGGAGGAAGATTATGGCATAAATTAGTCTGTAGCACAAAACTTCAAGGATGATATACACACAGAATAAGGGATTTAACAAGTGATAATATCTACATTTGAGGAGGGTGTCAGAGGCTTTTTTATACAGGGGACAGCGTTAGTATTATATCAGAATGAAAGGATGGGGCATTAAATCCTTTTAGGATTACTAGAATTGGCCAAAATGGCATAGTCACCATGCATGGAATATTCAAATATCCTAAAGGAAAATACCATGCTATTGAAACATATATAAAATGAGGATATGGATGGAAACATATTCTATAATATATATAGAAATCAACTATTGATGACTGTTGTATACCATAAATACCACTTTGGAAATATTTAAGTTTCTTATAAATCACAACATGGTGGCCTGGGATTTAGCTCATTGGCATTAAGTGCCTGCTTGGCAAATGTGAGGTTGTGAGTTCAATTCCCAGTACAAAAAAAAAATCACGACATGGTAAAGTCATCTTCCTAGTGAAAATTTTCTACTTTGGTTTTGCAGCTGATATAGGCTTTGGTTTAAAATATATTTAGTCCAACTTCAAATGGTCTCTGAAATATATGAAGACAGCTTATGGACTGTATCACTTAGCTACTTTGAATATGCATTCTCCACAAAGTACAGGAATATGGTACTTTTAAAAAAATGTTTTTTGGGAACACATAGAGAACAATAACTAATATCAGTTAATATGTTCTTCTGTTATTTAACACTCTCAAACATTGTATAGAATGGGTCAAAGGACAAATTAAAACTCATGTGCAACTGAAAATCTTCTGAGTTCAAAATAAAACTAACCCAAAACACATTCTATATTACCAGTATTTTGTACTATTCTATATGTAAATAAAAAGCTGAAGTTCTGCATTTGAAATATTCATCAAACACTAGAAAAAAGTATAGCAAATTGCACAAAAAGAAAATGTGATACAGTCTGAAAGGAATATTTTAAAAAATTAAAACAGAACAAAATTAAACAGAATTAAATGTGGTTCTGATAACAAAAAGAAACCTCAGTATAACTGATCAAGAAGATAAAAATTGAAGCCTTGCAGAATATCATGACTGAAATTTGTCAATTAGTATATAGAGAAAATAAAAACAAACAAATGTTATTCTGTTTAAAATATGTGATAACTTTTAGTACAAGTGATCAAGAAGAGGAACATTGAAGGTAGTATGATATGATGAAGATATTTGTCCATTAGTAAAGTAATATGGAAAACTCTTGATATGAAAATATATGCAATTTCACATCAATCCATGCCTTGAAGTCTATAAAATCACAGGAAAGTTTATCAAAACAGTACTAAGAAATAACTAAATATCTCCATAGTACTAACATCTCTATAGTACCATGCCTATTAGCAGATAGGAGCCCATACTGTAATATTTCATTCCAAATTTTTGTTGACTAATAAGAGCAACAGTGAGGATACAAGCATTCAAAAACATATTAGTAATGGCCTCCTTCTTTCAAGGAAAATGAAAAGAAGGTGTTGGGGACACAACTCAGTGGCACAAGCACCTGTCTCATGAGCTCTTTTGTCTAGAGTCTGATTCCCAGTACAAAAAAAAAGAAAAAAAAAAGAAAAAAAAGACTATCAATGTACTTTAAAACAGGAAATACACTGTATTCCTCAATTTTGTATTAGTGAAATCTCACTTAGAAGAAACAAAGTTCACAGTCCACTTTTCTTTTCAAACTAAATTCACATATTTTATTCTATATTAAGGTATATATCTGAGGGGTGGTATATCATGAGGAAACTTACCTTATGAAGTATAAATAAATGCCCTAGTACCTGAAAAAAGATACCAATGCTAATAAATGGACACAATATAATAAAATTGTATAACTCTGTGATTTACAAAGTAAGAACCACAAGAGTGTTTCTTACCAAATGAGAACTAAAAGTCTTTAATAGCACCTCAAAAATAGTATTTATGTTTTCCTATAGCACACTATAAAACCTGTGGTCCAGTTTTGAAAGTACAAATCAGATAAGCACTTACTGTATCATAATTCTGCCAGAGATGTTGCTCCTCATCATGCTAAATGTAATGAACAAAACAGACAGACAGACAGACAGACAGACAGACACACACACACACACACACACACAAATATATTCAAAAAGGAGAAACATGAGTGACAGGATTTTTCAATTATATTAGTTTTAAGTATAAAAATCCATGTAAGTAAATAAAATTATATTGAATTACATGGTTATGAAATACAAGACTAGACAAAAAAACAAAGGAAACTATTTCCACACCTGGGCCACAAGGCACCATATGTAAAATTTTGGTGACAGATATTTGCAACATTTAAAATCAATAAATGTGCAATGATATATCCTGTAATGGTTTTGAAAGACACCAGAATTAAACTATTGAAATGCCCCTTTGACAATAAAAATTAAATAAGTGGTTGCAGAAAACACATTCTCTGATAGAGGGGCTCACTAATGGAACTACTCCTCACTTAACATGTTTCCTCATATGTATTTCCCTGAGAAATTATGTTGGCTTCCTAATATGAGATTTGTCAGTGAATATCTGGGGAATCATTTCTAAAGATTTCATTTAGCTCAAATAAATGAGGCAAGTAAAGTAATAAAAGTAGATCCTTTATTACTGTGTAAAAAGAGAATCTGTTAATGATATAACAGGTTTAGAAAGAGAGTGAACAACAAACAGTATTATATAAGACTTATTTTTATATAGTGTCCTTTTATTTTGTGTTCAGAAAGAAAAGGAAAAGTGAGGTGTGATGATGCATGCCTGCTCCCAGGGTCCTGGGAGGTTGGGGCAAGAGGAATGTAAATCAGAACATAGCAATGGTAACATAATGACTTAAGGAGATCCTTTCTCAACATAATAAAATTTAAAGGGTTGGGAATATTTCTCTGCAAAGTTTGAGTTCAACTCCATGTAGTAAAAAACGCAAACCAAAGAAAAAGGTTTTAAAACAGCAATTTATTTCAACTCCTATGTGTTTAAGGGGATAAAAAAAAGAAATAAAACCTAGACAAATGACAATTTTAATTTTTGCTAGATATGGAATACTTGTGAAGTGCCTAGAGGATCAATATAGCAACACTCAGATAAACATCTACTGCAAAATCTGTGACCTTGCTGGCTTATAAAGACCCCATGGGGAAGACTCTAGCTGGCACCGCCCTGAGTCTCACTGTCCTCACAGCTGCTGTCCTTGGGCTCTTTGTGAAACACCCAGACATTCTCATTGTCAAGGCCAACAACTGGGCTCTCAGCTACACTCTGCTCATCTTCCTCACCTTGTTTCCTCTGCACCTTGTTCTTCATTGGCCATCCCAACACAGCTACCTGCATCCTGCAGCAGACCACATTTGCAGTTGTCTTCACTGTGGCTATTTCCACTGTCTTGGTCAAAACCATTATTGTGGTGCTGGCCTTTAAGATGACTACTTCAGGCAGAAGAATGAGGCAGCTGCTGGTATCAGGGCCACCAAACTACATCATCCCCATCTGCACCCTGATCCATCTCACTCTCTATGACATATGGATGGGGACAAATGCACCCTATATTGATACAGATGCACACTTTGAACATGGCCACATCATCACTGTGTGCGACAAGGGCTCCCTCACTGTCTTCTACTGTGTCCTGGGATACCTTGTGCTCCCTGGCACTGCTTTGCTTCCCTATGGCTTTCCTGGCCAGGAACCTGCCTAACACTTTCAATGAAGCCAAATTCCTGACATTCAGCACGCTAATGTTCCACAGTGTGTGGGTCCCCTTCCTCCCTGTGTACCAAAGCAGCAAGGGGAAGATGATGGTGGACATGGAGGTCTTCTCCATCTTGCCTTTTGGTGCAGGGCTACTGGGCTGCATCTTTGTGCCTAAGTACTTCATTATTTTGTTTAGGTCAGATAGAAATTCTCTTTCTAAGATAAGGGATAAAATACATTCTGTGAGGAAGATGGTTTCTTATCATTAAACATACATGGTTTTAATATACACATACATGGTTCAGAACTGAACCATGTGTGAAGTCAGATACTATATTCTACTATAGGACTTACATCTTTACTAAGTGATGCAACTTATTTTTCTAATAGCATAATGCTCACTAGAAACTTTAGTCCTCATCTCTTTCAGTTGAATTTTATTCTTATTTCCTACTTAAATTAGAATTCATCCTATGGTTTCTATGATTATACTATTCACATTTCTCCTATCTTCCTTTTGGCTTTCACAGCATTTTCCCATTTTAAAAAGAAAATAAATTCCTTCTTGCATATCACAATTCTTTAACATTTTTTTTCTCTTGAAGGAGTATCCTGCATTCAGTGTGCTGATTACAGTATATATTGGTAGTTGTATATATATATATTTGTCATCTCATCTTTCCCTTTCCCTTGTCATCTCACCTTCCCTTATATTAATTTTAAGTGTTCAGTGTCACTTAGCTTTTAGGATTCTAGAATTGTTTAGTCATATGAGATAATAAACACCGTTGATTATATAATGTCGATGTATTTAATTTATAGAATACTTTGCGGAAGAACTTGTAGGTATGCAGTAGAATGTTATCTTGGATTTGTTATTCCTTTCATCCTTATTAATAATCTAATTAACAGCTCTACATGTGGATAATTTACATAAGCATTATACTATATAAATTTTACTATGAACTTTAATGTCATGTTTATATTCAGGTGTTTTTATGGCTTTCTAGATAATAATGTGATAGGAAATGTTTCACCTGCCATACATTGTTTACTACATATGTACCTATGGATTGACACTAACACATATATATGAGTTTTTTCTAGCCATGGTGATACACACACATGAATCGAGCACTATGGGATAGTGGGGCTGGAGATCAAAAGTTTCAGTTCAACCTGGGATACTTTCAGACGTAAAAATCATCTGTCTGAAAATCAATATTAAGTTGGTAGGCATAGCTCACTGTGTGCCCACATCCAGTTTTTGGCTTCTCAGTTATTCTTTTCTCTTTAAGTTTTTAAAGTGAAGGATTCCATTAATCATATTGATTACTTATTGTTGAGTAAAACCTTAATTGGTCACAGGGTACAGATCTTTGACACTGTTAGAGAGTATATGCGAATGTAATATTTGGCATGTATTTTTTTACAAAGAGATAATTCTCCTTTGTTTTGGATCTTTGAGTATGCATATGCAATTTAAAAAACTGTTTCATAAGTGAATGGATTGAAAGAGTGGTTACAAAGATGGGTGGATAGAAGCACAGATGAGTGAATGGCAGAGTATTAAATGTAGAAAGGCGTCAGCAGAGTTCATAGATACATCAATGGAAGTAAAGAGAGAAGGAGACTGAGGGAGTAAACACAAAAACAAAGTGGAGAGTTGGAGAATTTTATTCTTTTGCTGCTGTCTTCAGATGTTTCCAATACATTCTATCCAAACTTCAAAACATTTAAAACACAAAATATAATAACTTGTCATTGACCCATCTGAAACAAACTTATGGAAATACAACTGCCTTCCTTGTGCTACCCTCAACTTTACACAGCCCCAGCTCCTGGTGTGACTGATTCATCCAATGAAGTAAATTCTTAATCACCTGGGCTTTTAGCTTCCATTCCTGAGTTTCTATTTTCTGTTTCCACGTTCTATGGCTTCTCTACCTGGCACCTTCAATCCCTTCCAAATTTCTCCCACAAACCAGTTCCAAATGTTTTCACACAATATAATCAAATACAGTGGCAGCGATAACTGCAATTCTCTGGTACCAAAAACTGTCTCAGTCACATCTTCATTGCTGAAACAAAACACTGAACAACTTCAACTTCAGCAAGAGTGGTTTATTCTATCCATAAGGAGTCAGTTACAGGTCATCTGGCTCTGAGGCAGAAAGGCAGCATCGAAGGACCTGACAGCAAAACAGCTGTGTAACCATAGCATTCAGGAAGCAAAAAGACAAGGGGGACCTGGAGACAAGGACACAGCTTGTCAGTTAAGCCCCCAGCAAGCCACCTCCCACCAGGTCCCACCTGAACTAAACTCATGCA
>PVJX010029390.1:0-11273 GCA_004027295.1 Dolichotis patagonum
TTTTTTTTATTTTCACATTAAAGTATTGATAAGGGGGAAAGATAGAGAAAACTTCAGCCATTAGACTCTAACTTTTCACCAAATATCAGGACGTGTTGTGGGTAAACCAACTCAATAAAGGGAAACAAACTCACCTACCTCTCCACAGGGAGAAAGCACAGAGGAAGCAGCCTACTCTAGGGAAAAGGAACATGGGGTAAACCAGGTGATGCACAACGAGATTTAATCTCAGTATCCAGAATGCAGTAGCACCCCGAGCAATCCAGCTCTTGAACTCAGTTGGCACAAATCCACTCCTAAAGGTGACACCACATGTAATCATTACAAAACTGTCACTTGGAAGCACTTTGGAGATTTCCCCTGGAGACATACAGTCTGTTACTTTCTGACTAGGAGATCAAAGCTTGAATCTCAGCCCTTAGTGAGAATTTTTTTGGTGAGGGTTTTAAGAGTTGAGCAATTTCATCTAAAAACACACATCTTAATTCTCTTGGGGAAAAAAAGTGTATGATCTTCCCACACCAAAACAACAGTCCCATGTGACAAGAATGACTAAAACCAGAGACACCTGTCCCTCTAGGGTAAGTTGCCTTCTGCCATTTCTAGAGTGGTCCTTCTTCTCTTCCCTTCTCTCTCACTTTTCTGGCCCTGCAGGTGTGTACTTTTGCCTATGGTGGTTTACAAAGTGATTTTTTATGTATCCTGGTAATTAGTTTCTAAGGATTATAGAAAAGACAAAGGGGAAGTTTGGTCTGTCATGAAAAGGACCACATTTCTGTAATGAGTAATTTAAACAATCTTGTATCATGTATTTATCCTCCCCCAAAATCTATCAACCTAGAAAAGGCAGAGTGCAAAAACCACTGAGAAACATATTATTTCACTTTTCCTATAAAAGACAAAATAGGCCATTGGCTGTTTTAGCAGTAAGCCCTGCTCTGATCTGTGAGTGGTCCTTTCTGGCAGAGTGGTCACAGTCTCAGTTCTCTGCCTCCACCCCAAATTAATCAGGTCATGAATCAAGCTATAAATCCATGAATATATCCACCCACTCCTCAAGTAGTCTTTTTTCCAGCTTCTTTTCTTCACTTTCCTTAACCTATAAGAAACCTGTCTACTATTACTGCATGAATTAAATATAAACTATATGGGTGTTGCAGAAAAAACAATATCAAACCAGATAGAAGACTCTTTGTACTGAGGAATCTAGAAGGCAATGCTTTTTACACTAGTGGGCTGGTGAGAATCCATTGAAATCACCAGCCCTGAGGCAGTTTTGGGTTCAGGTTAAATACAGTTTGCAAGCAGGAAGTACAAGGCAGATGGCAGGTTATTATATGACTGCTTACATGAATCAACTTAAGTCATATATTGTTAGTCAAACTAATTCTAAATAGATTTACTTAAAAGGAATTGTTTGCCATAATGTAGGAACATTCTGGGGACAAGGGGAGGGGATTCAAGAGGAGAAGCAAAGTGAAAGGTGCTTTTGACTGGGTTACTTTGTCCCAGCCAAAGTTCTTGAAGTAAGTTGGAAATAATATATTCTGTTAAGTAAAGGAAACTCAAGTTGGGAATAGTTAAATTGGCTCAGTGCATTATCAGAAGAAAAGCAGCTGGACCCAGACAGTCAAGGCTGACTGAATTTAGCAGGGTGCTTACATGACAGGCAGAAGGAGCACAGGCAGAAGGCACTATTTGATTTTTAACTTGCTATAACATGTCTGTAAGTCTGCTATTCTATAGCTGTGCCTTTACAACTTGTATAATTGTGCCCATAACATACGCAATGCACAACTTCCAAGTGAAAACAATTCCAAGGACATGAGAGTCCATGATACAACAAAGGATTTGAAAATAACTTTAGTGGCAGAAAAATTACTCTTCAATTTAATGTTAATCAAAGATGAATTAAAAACCTAATCAATCAGGCTCTTTTTACTTGGAACAGATACATTGGATTTAATGTTTGTAAAGGTCTTCAGTAGAAAGTTTGATTCATCAGGAGATGGGATAATCTCTAGTTTATCAATCCAAAAATGATGCTTCTTACAGAGCTAAATTAGTAGAGACAGAAAGATGATTCTTTACTAATTTAAGGTTGTTCAATGTTCAAGTATGAATGCAGAAGAAGTGAAGGCTGTTCTGCATGCCTTTGGGTTAAAAGTACACCAAAGAGTCAGCAAAATAAACAAATCAACTAAGTAAATAGAAAATACCATTGTAGATTCAGTGATTACAAAGTCACAGTGGAGATAAAACCATGAATACAGCAAAAAAAATGTACTTCAGATTTAGATGCAGGCAATTCAGCATAGGACCATAAATATACCAAGTTCTTACCTTCTATAACTGAAGAACAGAATTTCTGGCTAGTAGTGCTTCGAAATTTTGCGTTGAAGAAAAACACTGCCTATATTGCAAAGTCATTACAATTATTGACTTAAGTGTCTTGGATGAAAAGATATCTTGCATCTGTTCTACTGTGAGTCACAAAAGCTGAATATTGCAACCATTCCCTCTTCTTCTCCCCTCACACACATTAATGAAATCAACATTATAACATGCTTTGGACCCACAGATTAAATGTACAAAAATAGTAACTAGTGGCCACAGGAAGGTGAGGAAAAAGATGAGAATGTGGCTGAGGCAAACAAGGGCACAGAAAGTTCCAACCTGGTCAAAGTTAAGGGTTTTACACGTAATTTCCTATGGCTTAACTTACAAAGCAAATATTCTGAAAGGTATACAAGAATTATCTTAACAATATTCAAACCAGTTCCATTTTTAAAAACCCACTTTAACTTTATTTTTATACTTGATGGGAGATGCCTATTAAGAATGAAGTTACTAAATGCTTAAAAATATTGACTAAGATGATGAATGAAGAGAACAAAAGCTCATTCAAACTCTTGAGAAGGAGAGATATTATCTATGTTTTATCAAGTTTGGATATGGAGACAGTAACTGAACCAAGTTTTCAGATGCAATAGGATCTCCAACTTATTCTGTCTTTTCAAAATTATGGTTATCAAATATTACTCACGTGTTTCATAACATGATTGTAACTTCCAACTTCTCCTGTTCTACAAGGGAACTCTCTGGGGGCTGTAGTGTATGTCTATAATCCTAGTATTATAGGAAGTTAAGTTAGTGTCTTAGTTACTTTTTTTTGATTGCTGAAAAAAAATACCTGATGCCCAAAATTAAGGAAGGTTTATTTAGCTCACAGTTTGTGGATGTTTCACTTCATAATCAGCTGGCTCCAAGACAGAGTGGAATGGCAACAGTTCATGATGGTGGAAGGCAGCAAAAGCACCAAAAGCAAAAAGAGTAGGAGCACACAGAGAATACTCTTTCTGTCGCTTATATTGTATGTAGCTACTCACACTAGGGTGGGTGTAGCACTACACCCATAATCCCAGCTTTGGGCCATGAATTAATCACGAACACTTTGAAGCCTAACTCCATGACTGCATGAGTTTTGGGGGGGGGGCATCTAGACATAAACATTACACTTAGTTAGAAATTAATATGTAGTCTGGGAGGGACTGGGCCTTCAAGGAAGTCAGCAAAAAGAATAAAGACATCAGAATTGTAGTTGGACATGCACCTGAAGAAGGTCAAGCCTCAAGATAAAGATGCAATGGACAGACCTACCTGCCTCCTAAGGGATAAGCAGTAACTTAGAATTATATTGTAATTAGCACCATCTGATCTAGAAAGTCCAAATAGGCATCAGTTGCCCAGTGAGTGACCAGAGAATTGGATTTGCTTTTGTTCTTTCATATACCATTGCTATGGAAGCCACTTCCCTATTGAACCAATATTAGCTAAACAGCTATAATTGTATTCCTATAAATTGATGGAAATTTGACCAATATCATGGTTGTGACTTTGTACCCAGGTTGTGACTTTACTGTGTGAATTACCCCGACAAAATACCTCAGTGGCAACCCACTTCCAGGACCCCTCCTGTCTCTCAGGAGATCTCTCTCAGTAAACCTTTCCTACTCTACCCTCCCACCCTTTTTTATTGTAAAGAGAATGAAACAAAACAAAACAGAACAAAGCAAATCAGAACAGAACAATGCAAGCAACACAGTACTTCACAACAAGACAACAGGACATCAACAGTGGCTACCATAATGTCTCTTGTTTTCTTCAAAATAGTTAACCACACCTTCACACACAATAATATCAAACATAGCAAAATAGTATAAAATCATTCAAAAGAATGAAAACATTATAAGACTTCAAAAACACATAACAGGAAATGAAAAATGGCTACTATAATATCTCATTTTCCTCAAAAAAGTTGTCCATAGCATCACACATAATAAAATCAAATAAAATACAGCAGGGTAGAACAATCAAAACAGAAGAACAAAAGCATGATAGGACTTCAAAACAAGGTGATAGTAAATCATAAATGGCTACCATAATGTCTCATTTTCTTCAAAATAGCTGTTCATACAATCACACATAATAAAACCAAACAGAACAGAATAAAACCAATCAAACAAATGAATGAAAGCATTATAAGACTTCAAAGCAATATAACAGGAAATCATGGTTACCTTAATATATCCCATTATGTTCAAAATAGCTTCCTCTACCATCTGACAGCATAGAATCTAACAAAACAAAACACAACAAAGCCAAACCTAACAAAATTCTGAAAACAATGGAGTTCAAGGGCAAGAGTTCAAGACAATAAGAAATTAACAGTAGTTACCACCTTTCCCTCCCAGGTGTTTCCTCCCCTTTGCTCTTACATTAACTATTTTGCTTTTGGATCCCATTAACTCTTTCTGTTTCTTATGCTAGGGCTCATGCATGAGTTTAAACTGTTTTCACCCATGAACATGATCTCCAGTTGTGTCCATTTACCTACAGGAGCCTTGAGATTATTCTACTTTATAGCTGGGTAGCTTTCACTGAGTGAAAATGCCGTATCTTTCTTATCCATTCTGTGGTTGATGGGCAAGTTACTCTTGCTATTTTTTTTCCGGTTATCAGTCACATGGAACAATTGCTTTCTCTCCCTTGATTTTCAATTTATGAATTTCCTTTCCAGTTAAATCTGTTTCTTGTATACAGGGTATCGATGGATCATGTTTCTTGATCCACTCTCCCTGTGTTTCTTTTTATTGCTGACCAGAGGCAATCTACAAATACATTGGTTTGTCTCTGCCCTGCTATCCTCCTGTTTGGGGCCCTACACTTTTCCCCTACATTCAATTGCCTGTCTTGTTTGGTGATCTTCCTCTTCTGCTGTTCCTGGAGCCATGGTCATCTTTATCTCTCTCTAGAATTTTTCCATCAATTTTGAAAGATAGTTTTGCAGGGTAGATCAATCTGGGTTGGAAGCTGTTTTCTTTCAGGGTTTGAAACACTTCATTCCAAACTTTTCTTGACTTGATGGTTTGTGTTGATAAGTCTGCTTGATTTTGGTTGGTTTTCCTTTATAGGTTCTGTCGCTTTTCTCTAACAGCTTTTAATATTCTGTTCTTGTGCTGAATTTCTGGGATTTTTTTTATTTTAAAGAGGGTAAAATTAAACATAACAAAACAGAACAACAAAACAGACCATAAGAAAACAATTTAAGAAACACAGATTTCAAAGCAAGACCACCAGAGATCTTCACTGTCTATCATATTGTCTCTTGTTTTCTTCCAAATAGTTGTCCATGTCTTCACACACAGTGAATTCATACAAAACAAAATAGTATTAAACTGATCAGAATGGGATGAAGAAGGCATTTTAGGTCTTCAAGACCAGACAATAGGGAAGTCAACAATGGCTGCCATAATGTGTCTTGTTCTCTTCAAAATATCTGTCTATACCTTTATGTATGTTGAAATTAAACAAAAGAAAAACAGACTATTATCACTCTGAACAGAGAATAATAGTATTGCTAGATTTTATATCATGACGCTATGGAATTAGTGCTGGGTATCTTAGTGTCTCTTTTTCTTCAAAGTATCTGTTTATTACATCGTGCATTATATAATCAATTCTTGTAAACTGTTCAATTCTATGCATGCATGAGTGTTTACATGTACACATATCCTTTCTGTATTAGCTGGAAAAACAAATCAAAACAAGACACAAAACAAATTCCTAGAAAAACACAAAATGAAAAAAACATAAAACCACAATACTAGGTGATCTACGGTAGTTACTATGATGTCTCTTGTTATTTTCAATAGAATTGTCTATATCATCAGGCATAGTATAATTGAACATAGCAGTACATAGCAGTATTAATAAAAACAAAACATTGGAGACATTATAGGACATCAAAAGCAGTTAATAATCAAACTGGAATAGGTATCCCATTGAATCTTATCATCTTCAAAGTAGGTGTCTCTACTCTTGGACTTGATATTATCAAGCATACCACATTCGAATAAAATCAGTCAAGACAAAACAATGATCTAACAAACCAGATTCAAATAAGATCAGTTACAGTAAGACAGTGTGAGTAATACAAGGCTTCAGTTTAAGTTAATAGGAAGTTAAGGATAGTTACTGTAGTAATCCTGCTATTTTGGGGATAGCTGTCTGTGCCCTCAAATCTAGTATGAGTAGACAGACCAGAACAGAATAAAATCAAACTAAACAGAGTGATAAGAATAATGTGGATTTTAAATCCTGATACACTATGAACAATGTCCTCTGCTTTCCCTTTTTAGACAATTCCTCCCCTTTCACTTTCACAGGGTGCTTTGTACCTTTTGGGTCCCACTAACTCTTTTAGTTTTTAGATTAGGGGGGCAACCTGCTATCTTACCCAAGTGGTTCTGAACCTTTTCACCCCTGAGCTTGATCTTGAGCTGTATTCCTTTACCTATTAAAGCCTCAAGGTTTTCCTGAGTAGTTCCTGAGTAGTAGTTATAACTAAGTAGTTCTCCACTGCACAAAATTGTCATGACTTTCCAATCTATCTGCAGCTACTGGATGAGCTGTCCCTACTTCTCTCTGGTTCCCTGTCACACGAGAGCATTGTTTGCTGATATTTGACTTTTGGTTCATTAACCCACTTTCAGGATGATTATATTTCCTATTCAAAGCATATTGATGGACCCTATCTACTGATTTACTCTGCCTGCGTTTCTTTTTGTTAGTGTATCAAGGCCATCTGTGTTAGAGATTATAGCCAATCTTCTCTGCCTCATTTCTGCTATGCTATTTTTCTGCCTTTTGTTGTCTACTTTTCTCCTTCATTCCACTGTCTACCCCATTCATTGAGGCCTCTCTGCCACTGTTCCTGGAATCCTGGTGATTTTTTCTCTCTCTCTCTCTAGAATGTCCTTCAGTATTTTTTGTACAGTTGGATTGGTGGTCATGACCCTCCCCCCCAGTTCCTCTTTGTCACAGAAACATCTTATTTCTTCATTAATTTCTAGAGAGAGTTTTGCAGGATACATCAATCTGGGTTGGAGGTTATTTTCTTTCAGGGCTTGGAGTACTTTGCTCCAAGCTCTTCTTGATTTGATGGTTTGTGTCAAGAAGTCTTTGTGATTTTGATGGGTTTTCCTTTATAGGTGATGTTTCTTTTCTCTGACAGCTTTTAATATTCTGTTCTTGTAACGAATTTCTGGGATCTTGATTATTATGTCTGGGTGTAGCTCTGTTTTGATTGTAGGTGGCTGGAGTTTTGTATGCCTCATATATCTGAATATCATTTCCTTTTCCTATGTTTGGGAAGTTTTCCTTAATTATTTCTGTGAATAGCCTTTGTATTTTATTTGTGTTTACCCCTGCTTCTTCACTCACATTTTTTATCCTTAAGTTATAGATCCTCTTGTTGTCTTCTAGCCTTTGTATTGTTACTGCCTGTTTCCTTGTTGTTTTTAAGAGATCTTTCTTTTCATGATCACACATTGCAAACCTGTCTTCAAGTTTTGTTAATCTATCTCTAGTTCTTTCAGGCAATTTTACCAGCTCTCAAAGGAGTTTTTAATTTCCTGGTAATCTCTTTGTATCTGTTTCATGTATTCTAGATGTTTTATATTCTTCATCAAAGGTTTCTCTCCTTTTTCTTGGTTCCTCTATTCCATCTGTATCTTTTTGAGAGGTGGTTAGCATTTCTTTTATTAATCTTCTTATATCTTGCTTCACTTGAATTAGAGTTTCAGTTTTAAGTTTGTCTATGATGTCACAAAGATATTTCTTTATGTCAGCTAATGCTGTGTCTGATATTGCATGTTTGCTGCCCTCGATCTCTTCTTTATTTACCTCTCCTGGATTTATATTCCCTGGGTTGGCAGCTGGAGGACTTTTCTTGTTTCTTTCTCTTGTTATGTTTCTGTTTTCTTTCAGACATGTGTATGGTGGAGGTCTCAGGTCCTTTCCGTATTTTTTATGGTTTTTCTGAAGCATGCTGGCTAAGGGATTTCTGCCCTCTTTGGTTTGCTATTGATCTGTGAGGTGCATGCAGGGATGATGTGGGCTGGCCTTTCTCCTCTGAGCCAGTCAATCAGCAAGTGTCTTCACCATGTTAGTCTGTGCCATGTGGATGTCACAGGTTCAGGATAGTTTCGTCCCTGGCTATTGGGTCCCAACCATGGGAATGACCCAAACCAAGCAGATCCCACCAGTCTGCTTTGGGCCAGGTGTGGCCGACTGATGCCACTGTGGTTCTGGGTTCAGGCCCGTCCTACCCAACTCCAATATATCATCCAGCCAGTCACCTCTCCCCACAGGACCAAATTCTGAGCACTCACCATGGGTCAGTGCAACTCTCACCTTTGGTTCTGCTCTCTGTTGTGGCACATCCTCTCGCCAAGAGCCTTGGGCTCACCAACCCCCAATTTTAGCATGACCATGACCTCAGCATGACCAGGAGTCATCTGACTCCAAGGCATCCAGCATAGCACGGGACCAGCTCCAGTGAGAGCATGTCTAGCTCCAGCCTTCTGTCCACATTTATTCTTTCTTTCTTTCTTTCTTTCTTTCTTTCTTTCTTTCTTTCTTTCTTTTCTTTTTCTTTTTCCTCAGTTTCTTCCTGGGTCATGAGACTCCCTCTCCTTTCATCTGGTCTTCCCCGTGGTGTTAAATTGTAGCATCTGAGTTGTTTCTCTCAGAGAGGCTCTCTACCCTGCTACCTATCAATCTGCTGTCTTCCCAGGCTCCCAATTTCTGGGATCTTGATTATTTATTATATGTCTAGGTGTATATTTACTTTGGTTATGGATAGTTGGAGTTCTATATGCCTCCAACTATCTGCCTCCAACTATCATTTCCCATGTTTGGAAAGTTATCTTCTATTATTTTTGTAAATAGCCTTTTAAGTTCACTTGTGTTGATCACTGCTTCATCACCAACACCTATCACTCTTATGTATGCTTCTTTGCATCATCTTGCAGCCCTGAGTTATTTCCTGATTCCATGTTATTTTTAAGAGATCTTTCCTTTCACAATCACTAACTGCAACCCTATCGTCAAGGTTTGAAAGTCTATCTTCAGTCTCTTTCAAGTGGTTTTGCCAGCTTTCAATTGAATTATTAATTTCTGCATCTCACTTTGAATCTGTTTCATGCATTGTAATTCTTTTCTATATTCATTCAAGGTTTCCATCATTTTCTATTATAAATTTTTTAAAAAATTTTAATTAAACAGAAAAAAAACCCAAACAAAACAGAATAAAGGGTAGCAACAATACAGAATTCCAAGGAAAAAGGGAAAAGAACTAAAAAAAAAACCCACTAAGAAATCATTACTTGACAAATTACATACTGACATCTTGGAAATAGTTGTTCAAATTACATAATTAAAACATGCAAAGTAGACATTCAAACAGTGAGACTGTTAACAGTTTTGCTCCATGATCTGACAAAAACAGCAATATGGTCATCCATTTTACCCACTCAAACATACATGCAATTATATCAAAAGGGTAAAATTAAACACAACAAAACAGAACAAAGCAGATCACAAGAAAGCAATGTAAGAGACATAAATTTCAAAGCTAGACAATAGGAGATATTCACTCTCTATCATATTGACTCTTGTTTTTTTCCTAATAGTTGTTCATATTGTCACATACAGGGAGTTCACGTGAAACAACATAGTATGGAACTGATCTAAGCAGGACAAGGAGGGCATTTCAGGTCTTCAAGACCAGATAATAGGGAAGTCAAGAATGGCTGTCATAGTGTCTCATTCTCTTCAAAACAGCTGTCCGTACCTTCATGTGTGTTGAACTTAAACAAAACAAAATAAGCTAAAATCACTTTGAACAAAGAATGATAGTATTGCTGGATTTCACATCATGACATTACGGAGTCAGCACTGGATACTGTAGTGTCTCTTTTCCTTCAAAATAGTTGTTCATTTCAACATGCATTATATAGTTGGTTCTCATAAACTGTTTATAAGCTCTACACATGCATGAGTCTCTACATGTATATCTATCCTTTCTGTATTAGAGGGAAAAACAAAACAAAGCAAGACAAAACAAAACAATTCCTGGAAAAGCATGAAGCAAAAAGTCATATAAAACCACAATACAAGGTGATCTACATGGTTACTATGATGTCTCAGCAGTGTATAACAACATTAATAAAAACGAAGCATTGGAGACATTATAAGACTTCAAAAGCGGCAATAATCAAACCAGAGTGGGTATCTTAGTGAATCTTGTCACCTTCAGTGTAGTTGCCTATACTCTTAGACTTGATGCTATCAATCATAACAGATTTGAATAAAATCAGTCAATACAAGATAGCACTCTAACAAACCAGATTCAAGTAAGATCAGTCATAATAAGACAGTATAAGTTATACACGGCATCTGGTTAAGTTGATAGGAAATTAAGGATGATTACCATATTATGTCCTCTTATTTTTGGGATAGCTGACGATGTCCTCAAGTCTAGCATAAGTAGACAAACTGGAACAGCACATAATCCATCCAAGCAGAGTGATGAGAATAATGTAAATTTTAAATCTTTTTACCCAATTAACAATATCCTCTGCCTCACTTTTTTAGACAATTCCTCCCCTTTCACTCCCATAGGGTGCACTGCTTGTTTTGGGTCCCACTGTCTCCTTATATAGAGCATCTCAATGGACCCTATCTCTTGATCTACTCTAGTATTAGAGTTAGTATTTCGAGGCCCTATATGCTAGAGATTATTGCCAATCTTCTCTGCCTCATTTCTGCTATTCTATTTTTCTGCCATTGGTAGTCTATTTTTCTCTTCCACTCCACTGTCTTCCCCGTTCACTGAGGCCTCTCTAACACTGTTCCTGAAATGCTCA
>PVJX010029390.1:11373-23067 GCA_004027295.1 Dolichotis patagonum
TTGGTGGTCACAAATTCTCCCAGTTCCTCTTTGTCATGGAAGCATCTTGTTTCTCCATTAATTTCTAGAGAGAGTTTTGCAGGATACATCAATCTAGGCTGGAGATTGTTCTCCTTCAGGGCTTGAATTATTTCACTCCAAGCTCTTCTTGACTTGATGGTCTGTGTGGAGAGATCTGCTGTGATTTTGATGGGTTTTCACTTATAGGTGATCTATTTCTTTTCTCTGATGGTTTTTAATATTCTGTTCTTATATTGAATTTCTGGGATCCTAATTACTATGTGTCTGGGTGTAGCTCTGTTTTTGTTGTAGGTGGCTGGAGTTCTGTATGTTCATAGGTCTGCATATCATTTCCTTTTTCTAGGTTTGGGAAGTTTTCCTTAATAATTTGTGTGAATAGCCTTTGCAGTTCTTCTGTTTTGACTCCTGCTTCTTCATTCACATGCTTTATTCTTAAGTTATAGAACCTCTTGTCATCCTCTAACCTTTGTATTGTTACTGCCTGCTCCCTTGTTATTTTTAAGAGATCCTCTCTTTCATGATCACACATTGCAAGCCTGTGTTCAATTTTTGATAGTCTATCTTTGGTTTCTTTCAAGGAGTTTTGCCAACTTTCTATGGAGTCTTTAGTTTCTTGATAATCTCTTTGAATCTGCTTCATGAATTCTAGGTTTGCTTTATATTCTTCATGGAACATTTCTCTCCTTTTGTGTTCCTTCATTCTTCTGTCTGTGTCTTCTTGGGAGATACCCAGCCTTTCTTTTATTAATCTACTTATCTCTTGTTTAACTTGAATTAATATTTCAGTTTTGATCACATTTATGAGGTCCCGAAGATATCTCTTTATGTCCACTGATGCTGTGTTTGATGTTGCATGTTTGCTGCCCTCAGTCTCTTTTATATTTATCTCCTGGATCAATATTCCCAGGGTTGGGGGCTGGGGCCTTTTTCTAATTTCTCCCTCTCATCATGTTTTTGGTTCCTTCCATACAAGTGTATAGTGTAATTCTCAGCCCGCAGGCTAGGGGCTTCTGCCCTCTGCCATCCGCTATTAGAGAGTGAAGTGCAAGCAAGGGTAGTATACACTGGCTCCTCCCCTCCGGGCCAGTCGAACTTCTCAGGTCTTCACTGTGTCTGTGTGCACTGCCCTCAGGGAACCAATTGATTTGTGAAGACCCACTGGGTCACCCCAGTCCAAGCAAATCCCACCAATCTGCCCTGCGAGGGGAGCAACCAACTGAAGCTGCTTCCTTACAGTGCCAGGGCTTTCCTGCCCAACTCCAATATGTCGTCTTGTTGGTTGCCTCTTTCCTGCAGAAGGGTTCCATTCCCATCACTCACTGCATGTTGATGCCAGTCCCTGAAAACTACTGGGCTCCCCAACCTCTGACCTCAGTGCGGCCACAGCACAAATTTACAGTGTCTCTAGTTGGGTCACATGCAGGGACAGTTCCGGGTGAGCTGCGCTCAGGGCTGTTCAGTTCCACACTTGGCACCGCTCAAGCCAGTTGCTTCGGTGCAGGTTCAGTCACTCAAGTGGATATTGGGCAGGAATTCAGGTGGCTCAGGGAGAGTTCAGTGCTTGCTGATCTTAGCTTCTCTAATGTTAGCCCCGGGACCTCGTATTCGAGCAGTTTGTTTCCCTTCAGTTTCTTTCTGGGTTGAAAGAGTCCATTTCCCTCTGTTTGGATCTCTCCAGGGTGTTCTATTCCGGCATTTGAGCTGTCTCTCTCAGAGAGGCTCCATATCCTGCTACCTCTAGGTCCGCCATCTTTGAAACCTCTGGGGTTTCCATCATTTTCTTGTGCTCTTCTTTTTTGTCTGTCTTCTTTAGATATGCTGAGCAATTCTTTCAGTATGTTTGTGATTTCTTCTTTTACCTGAGACATTATTTCTGATTTGACTGCTTTTACAATCTCATGAAATTGTTTCTTTACTTGAATTGCTATCCTCTCAGAGATTTCAGGTGTGTGACTTCTGTTTTCTTCCATGACTGTATCTCCCAGACTTGTTCTGTGGGCTAGAGGTTTGAGATTGCCTTTTGCTCCTTCATCTTGACATTCTCCTGGGTTCCTCCCTATAAGCTGGTTGTGGGGCCCCGGGCCATGTTGGCTTCCCCTACACAGTGTAGGGGGATGGGACAGGTATCTGGGTTTCTCTAACCCCATGTTAACAGGGAAGTAGCAGGGTGTGGAGCTGGCTTCCCTAGACCTGTGCAGGTATACTGGGGCTTTCCTGATGATCAAGGGTATGTGGAGGTGGGGCTGCTTCTCTCAGCCTGTGTGTCTACACTGGGATTCCCACAATGGTGGCAGACATACAGGGGTGTGTTTGTCTGGTTCTGCTAGTGAGTGATGGCTGCCTGCAGGAACCAAAGACCTCCAATGGTGGCCTACAGATATACAGGGATTACCTGGCTGTGTGTCCCTGCTCCTGCTAGCTGCCTGCAGTAAGGAGCTTTCAGGTGGCAGCTCCCTGCAGGTGGGGGTGGTTCTCTCTGGCAGTGCTGGCCACCTGCAGGATGAGGTCTTCTGGTGGTGGCACCCAGCAGGCAGGGGTGGATCTGCCTGGCTCTCTCTGCCCATGCTCGGTGTGCACAGGAAAGGGCTTTCCAGTGGCAGTGCCCAGCAGGCAGAGGCAGATCTGCTGGCTCTCTATGTCTGGGCTCTGGGTGTGTGTAGCAACCTTTCATACTCTTAACTTACATTGTCCTTTGGAATTCATTCTTTGATTTCAGGGGACACAAACTTGGCACATCTGACAACTAGCAGGTTGGCAGTTATATTTTTCCTATATCACTAGCATTCTCAAAGGTTGAGGAAGGAGGATGGCAAGTTCAGGGTCAGCCTGATCAACTCAGTGAGACCATGTCTAAAAATAAAAAGTAAAAATGTGGGGGGCTAGTGATGTAGCACAGGGTGAAGGCCTTGGGTTCCATCCCCAATTCAGAAAGAGGAGGGCTAGCTAAGGATAAAGTAGGAAAGATTTCTAGCCCTAATATGAAAACTGAGCTAACTGAATTTCTCTCCAAATAAGTAACAAGGCTTGGTTGATAGGAAGGGGACAGAATGATGCAAATGGACATCTCTCTAGCACTTCTTGCTTTTTCTGCTTGTCACTCACATAAACAGACAACCATTCTGGTATGTCTTCCCTCTTAATACCTCTTTATGACTTCACTTCTTCGGTCATCTAGTGTCCTATTACTATGCTCTACATCCAACATGGTCCTCCCATCTTCTTGCCAACTCACCTATTTGGTTTTGCCCCCTTAGCACTCTCCTAAGCTGCCACCTTCAGGGTGATCAGTAAGTCCCACTGGGCTGACCCCTATGGTTGGTAATTGTTTCTTCATCCCTTAATAGTGTCTGACTCAGTTCATGACTCCCTCACCTGTTGATACGCCTCTTCATCAGACTTCCAGTCATGGCTCCTGCTCTCTGGTATCTCTTTCCAACTGTACAACTTCTTAATGAGCAGGTGCCCCGAGGTCAAGTCTGTGACTCTGCTCCCTGTCTATACTCACCCTTTCCGTGCCACTCTTATGGCTTCAAATACCATCCTTATGTCAAACCCTCCCTCCCAAATGATCATTCTGAGCTTTCACCCAAACCGCACCTCACATATCCCAACATTTACACTTGGATTTTCACCACCCATCTCAAATTCACAGGATCACAACCAGCATTTGGCTTCTCTGTTCTGTCTTCATTTCTTACTACTCCTCTCCCTTCTAACTCTATGCCATCACTCACCTCTTTGCTAGTCTCTAATGTCTAGACGCTTGTATCTCTGAGCCTTCACTCTAGGTCTTGGGTTTACCCAACACTCTTTCCCCAAATATCTTACCATCACCTCCACTCTTGGGCACTCTTACTACGCCCTTATCATGCTCAACTTTTGTTTGCATTAGCATTTATTGCTTCCCAACACACTACGTAATTGTTATGGTTTAGATCCAAAATGTTGCCCAAAAGTCTCATGTATTCAGAGGTGGAACTTTAGGTAAGTGATTGGATCATGGGGGTGCTAAACTCATCAACACATTAATCCACAGATGGACTTATAGGTGAATGTGCTATTAGTAGGTGGTAGGTGGCCGTGCGAGTGTCCAGGAAGTGTATTCTTGCCCCAGCTCCTCCTTTCATTTCTGCTTCCTGGCTGCCTGCCACATGTTCAGCAGCTTCTCTCTGCCAGGGCCTTCCACCATGCTGCTTCTGTCTTGAATCCAATCCATGATGGACTGAATCTCTGAAAACCATAATGAAATAAACTTCTTCCTTTAAATTGCAGGAGTTGGGAGGGGAAGGGAAAGGAGAAGGGAGTGTAAATAGAATTAAGACGTTATGCATATACACCACTGCCCAAAGATTAATGTAATTAGTATGTATTGCAAACATGTACTAATAAAAATAAATACTAAAAAAAGTTGTGACTCGAATGACTAGGGAAGATTCACTGCATTCCAGATGATATGAAGTTTTAACAATTGCAAAAAATAAATTAAAAATTCCTTTACGTTTTTAAAAATTCACCTAAACTGGCAAGTGGCAAACATTGTCTGTTTAGTCTAGAAATCTTAGTTTCATGCAACCAAATAACAGTACGTAAAGGCAAAATCACAAATACAGATGAATACAGGTAGCCCTGCCACATTTCATTTGCTGCTTGTTCAGCCCACTCTTCTGATCTTCAGTGAGTCCCTGCTTTGTCCTGAAAGCGCTCATTGTCCAATTCGTGGTGATCCTTCAGTATATTTTTTTAAACTAGGCATACTCAGTCCTTTACTATTACTTCCCTTTCCATCAAGCTACCACCCCACTTCTCTTCATGAAGGCAAAGGTGTGTGCTGTATTTATTAGGAACGTATCATTTTTTCCCCAAATTTTATTAGTTTTTGTTGAGGTTATTATTTCAAGTGCTCTTACTTCAAAACCATAAAGGTTTTGAATAATCTATTCATAGCTGTCTTTTCCCATAACCTCTGTTACTTGTAGCACATAATTTTACAGAAAGCAGGGGCTGTCAGAAATACACATAGCAAATTATAGCGATATTTAAGTCCAAACTACGCCTGGAAATTCCCTAAGAAGGATCCATGAAGATCGTCATGTCTGATGGGAAACCGACAGAGGTGGCCTTCCAGCACTGGCGAAGCTTAAGAAGCTGGCCAGCGCTTGGCACTCCCTTCACCAGGCACCCCTATACTTTAGTATGACGGAAGTGTATAAGGAAGGGACTCAGACAGACTGAGAGGGCACAGGACAGCTCCATCTGATTCTCAGCCTTCTGCCTCTGGAACCACCAGCTTTACTTTATAGATGAATAAAACTGAGTCCCAGAGGAATAAAAACTTGTTTGAAATTCCTCTGCTCCCAAGTAGTGAGCACAGTCTGACCCAGAGTTTCGACCTTGGGCTATCCTGGAGCTTTCTTCCCGAAGCAGAACAGCTCTTCTTTACAACCTTTTAAACTCTTTTCCTATAAGAAAATAACATTTATTCATTCATCCAGTCTTACTAAATTTCTCAGGCTGGGCTTTAAACTCACAATCCTCCTGGCTCAGCCTCCCAAGTGCTGGATTACAGGTGTGCATAGCACACCAGGAAAATCAGCCTGGTATTTTTTTTAGGTATTTTTATTGGAAAGAAAACAAAGCATCCATTAATAACCATGTTATGGTATAGAAAAAGTTTGGCCTGCGAGGTCAAATACACAAGTTCATTTATTCAAAACGATTTTCTAATGTATTATTTATCATTATGCTAGTTAGGCAGTCTGGTATACATGCAAACCACCAGGCTGCAGCTTAGTGGGCTTACATTCTAGTGGTGCATTTTAATAAATATGTGGAACAGAAACATATTGCAGGGACACAAGAATTCAGAATTAGTTGTACAAACAGAAACCATTTGCTATTAGTAGTAATTATTACTGAGGTTTTAAAGATGAGCCAGATTTTTAAAAAGGGGAAGCAGACATGGAAAAAGAATCTCAGCCCAGTTAAGAGTTCCAGTGTCTGAACATGAGCTTTCTAATGAATGGAGTCAAGACAGCCGAAAATCCATTTGGGAGGGTAAAACTTTTAACCGTTATTTCACGATTCATATACATGCAAAATGATTATAGCAAGACTATCAGTCTCAAATGAAAAATTTTAGAGCCTAACACAAAATGTCAATTAGGGTTAAGAAAAAAATATAAAACAGTACGTATGTTGCACTAACCATCAAGGAAGAGTGGTATCTGTATTTCGCAGCTTTTGTTTACTGAAAGATGCCACTAAGGAAATGAAAGATGAGAGATAATTTGCAAGAAAAAAGTGGGCAGATTGAGGAGGATATCCAAATAAATGAAGGTTTTCAACTTCACTATCTTTAATTTCAGAGAAAATCAAACTGAAACCAAAATTTAAAAAGGTGTACCAGTTGACAACAATGTAAAGCATGTAGAAATATGGTATCAAATGGTGGATAGTAAACTTACAGTCAATAAGATATTTTGCCAATGACTAATGAAAGCAAACACATGTACACCTTATGACCCAGTAATTTCAGTCTTACCTGTACTCCCAACGGATGCCACATGTATGTACCAAAGGAATTGTCTAAGATGTGCACAGTGCATTATGCTTAGTAGACAAAAAAACCTGTAAACAGCACAACTGCTCAACAACAGACGAACAGATGTGCTCCAGCAAGAGCGATTGACGTAACTATAATGTTGAAGAAATCAATGAATAGATGTTTGATTCCACTTACGCAAAATTCCATCACTAGGCAGAGTAATCTGTGGCATTAGAATTCAGGATGTGGTTTCCTTCTAGAGATGGCAGAGGCCTGCAATTTCAGGAAGCCTAAGGGGTGATGTGGGGGCTTTTTACTGCTGCCTCAGTTACATGCGTGTATCCGTATTAATGTACTTAGGCACCTTTTTGTTTCAATAACGAATTATTCTAAGAATATTTTAAAAGGCACAGAATTCTCACAGAGTTAGTACTTTGCTTGAAGGTCAGTTTACAATGTTTTCTTCAGACACCGTTTTAGTCTACCCTCCGGTGCTGAGGACTGACCCTCAGGGCTCACATGATACATGAGTGTGCCTAGCGCTGAGCTATGTATTGCACCTCCCTGCCCCTCGCCGCTCCCCTGGTTGTTTGTTTGTTTGTTTAACAATTTGGACTTTTGCTACGCTGCCAGGCTGGTCTCAAACTTGCAATCTTCCTCCTTCAGCCTCCTGAGTAGCTGAGATTATAGGCATGTACCACTACACCCATCTTCAAATACCTACCTGATGTCACTAGAGACTACTTCTGGCTTTGATCATAAAAATGACATTCAAAGGTAAAATTTAAATTTATAATTTCTCAAATTGGGAACCAGAACATCTACATGTCACAAGCATATTTTCATGCCAGCAGCAGAGCCCTTTCAAATGAAAATCAGAAATACGGAGAAAAAGGTTTTCCTCAACATAATACTGTAAAATAGAAGTATAGTAAGGCAAAGTCCTCTTGGCATTGCTTGAACTGTTTCATTCAACAAATACTTACAGAATTACACACCCATAATTTCCTGAAGTAAATATTCAGGGTTTTGTAGTTTATTTAGCAAATGCCACTCTGAATTCTGTGATTCTTCTGTTGTGACGTGTTTGTGTAGATAAACAGATTCAGTCATTTGTTCAATGTCTTACCTGTAAAACTGGGACAAATAAAAATCTTGAGAACTCAATAACCTAAGTAGGTTTAAATTTCTGGTTTAGTGACTAATAATATGTACTTACAGAGGTTAGTTTCTTCTTACTTTTTTTTTAAAAGGAGTTCATTTTTAAACCTCCTTGATATTCTCTCTCCAGTTTTTCTACTGCTAAAACTTTTCTTCTCCAGTTAATTCTGAAACCGAGTATAAATGTAGTAAGGTCTTTCCTGGTCTCTGAAGTGATATTCTTTTAAAATACAACGCTGCCCTTTCTTGGCAAGCAAACCACCCACCTCAAGTCAGTATTCTGCTGTCTTCCAGCAAGTGCCCTCACTCCACCCTGAGCCCTGCAGCCCCTACCTGGCTAAACCAAAACAAGTCTCTCTTGTCCTGGGATCACAAGCTCAGAATAATGAACGTAGAAAGAAATAAACTTTTTATTCACTTTGGCATTTTAAACAAAATTAACTCTCTTGCCGTAACATCAATCGTACATCAGGTATTCACTCAAAGGAGCTAAAAATGTGGTCCACACAAAAACCTGGACATCAACCTTACAGCAGCTTTATTCATAACTGCCAAAACCTGGATACAACCAAGATAACCTTTAGCAGGTGAACTGAAAAGTAATCTGTGGTACATCTAGACAACAGACCGGTATTCAGCACTAAAAATACACACTACCCGTAAAACTACCCGGAACAACCTTTAGTATCTTTAGTATGTACTACTGAGCAGCAATCAGTATGAAACAGCTATTGCCACAGTGTATGATTCCAACCATAAGACACTCTAGAAAATGAAAAACTAGGAGACAGTAAAATGACTAGTGGTTAAGAGTGGTTAACAGAGTGGTTAAGAGAGGGGCTGGGGTTGAATAGTTAGAACATGGGAATTTTTAGGGGAATGAAAATACTTTATGCTGTTATAATGATGGATACATTTCACCGTACATTTATCCAAGTCTACATATAACACCAAAAATGAATCTTCGTGCACACTACAAACACTGGGCAACTAAAAAAAGAGATTTCTGGTGATCAAAGACAAATTGAATCCTATTGAAAATAGGTCTTCTCATAAATATAGGCTGTAAATTCAGCTCAATTATATTTATTGCCAGTGTATTCTTTCTCTTAAATAAGGAGTTGTCTGACCCTGACAATAACAATTCTGGTGTATCTGAATGTTATAGTTCCACTAGAATGATGGTGTTTGAAGTTGCTTTTCTTCAAGAATTCTTGGCAGCCAGTAACCAATTTAGACAAAAAAAGAAATATGGGTCCTTCTAGTATAGTATTAATATGAAATAATTCTAGTACAGAATATGAAATAAAAAGAAATATGGGTCCTTCTAGTATAGTATAAATAGGCATTTGAAAGTCACTGTATACCTTTGGGAGGTAAGTCAAAGTATTATTTATTTATGACATATTTACATACTTACAAACTTGATTTTACTCATACATTATTCTGCTTAATGTCACAAAATGAACACTGTCCCCTGGGAGTAAACATTTACATTTTTTAGTAATTTATGTTTAACCCCACTGCTTTTAAAACAAAGATATTATCAATTTGGCTTCAAAAATCACAAAGTTATGTTTAGAATTTTATCTAGTCATGGAACAAAGGAAGTTCAACTGCATGTTAATTTAGTTGACCCTGAGTTAACTGGTAATTTGCATATTTCTGAATAGACATACATACATTATACAACAGCAGTGTACTTCTATACACTTATTCTATCATACATTTTGTCTATATCATCTCAATTTTCTACTTTATTAATCCTGAAGAGAGTGAGGAACAAACAATGTGGAGGCAAAAAGAACAAGAAAATAGAAGAGGAAGTTACCAGTATCACCTAAAGTTTTATAACTTCAGTCTCTGAGCCATAGCTGAAGTCCAGAGCGAGCTGGACTAAAACCTTAACGGGGGTAAGGGTGTGCCTCAGTGGTAGAGCACTTACCTAGTATGCACGAAGCCCTGGGTTCAAGCAGAAAACCAAAAAGAAAGAAGAAACCAACAACTATCAAAAGAAGCCTGGAATTAAATAAACTGAGCAATTACCTGAGGTTGAATTTTCCTGTTTTTTTTCCTCTACACTCATTAAAAAGTTAAGTGCATAAGGTTACAAAATTAATTGATGTGAATATATAAAACATAAAATTTAGTAATCTGAAGCTCTTCAGAAAAAAAAATCACAAAAACCACAATTACTATCAATTGTGTTAAAAATGAGTTTTTCTAAAAAGCTTAAGAAACAAACAAAAAATGCAAATAGAGACCCACTATCTCCCCCAAAAGATGCCAACATGGGATTAGAGGGACAGGGCAGAAGAGAAAAGGAGACGTGGGGCTCGAGGACCAGCCTGGGAGCCTGTGGCCTCCAACTGAAGGCCCACCCGGCTAACGCCCACTCAGCACCAGCGAGACTGCCCGGCCAAGCTGCCAGTGGCCGGAGACTGCCAGTTACTCTTCATGCTCCTGCTGTAACAGGAAAATCCCAGGAAGACAAAACGGAAGACGTGAAAGCTGAGCATGTACAGTAAGACAAGCTCTGACGTCTAAGAGAACAGGGGCCAAGAAAGAATCAGAGGCGAGGCCAGATCAGGCCACGGATTTCTCTCTTCTGTCTGCCTTTGTTTACCCCTCCTCACCCACTCACACTGCTCCAAAGAGCTGAAGGCCTACCTCGAGGTTACCATGTGCAGGAAAATTTATCAAGCTTCAACCAAGCCCTGACTGGTATGTGGGAACTATAGGAAAATCACCCCACGAAAATGCCAACTGATTCTATTAGGGCAACCCTTAAAAGCATTAAGGAAGAGACTTTAGAGCTGGTAAAAAAAAAAAATAATAATAATCTAGATATTTTTAAGACCTGTATTTCCCTGTAATATGGAAGTAGAATTATTTAAACTATGGGCTTCAGCTGGTATTAAAAGACTGAGCTTGTATCATAGGGCCAATCCCCTGATAAATAGCATGAGAAAAGGACAGCTTTAGTAATGAGGTGAACAGTAAAGAAAGACTTTTCTTCCCTACAAAGAGAAGTATTCTGTCCCTATTACTCCTGGGCAAAAGTTCATAACAGTAAATGATTACATCTCATTTCTCTCACTCCTCTGAATGATAGTAATGTCTGAATTTCTCTGAAAAATCATTACACAGTGCTTGGAAATTAAAATAGTTTGAAAACTAAGAATTGTCATTCTCAGGTAGCAGATGAGAGAAATCAAATAATCATTAGAAATAACACTAATACAAAACAAACCTTACATGTAAAGTCAGTACCAGACAGGAGCTTTTGATACTTATATAACTGCCAGAAACTGTTACTTTTTACATCTAAATAACTGCATAGGAGAGTAAATACAAATTACATTTATGTATGAAACTATCATTAAAGTTACATGAACTTGCATAGAGTTCCACTGTATAAGAAAAAGTTACTCATTTTTGACTTACATAAATCCAAAAATGGTAAAATATATTATCTGAGGGAAGAAAATGCTTTCACTAAATACAACCATAATGAATTAAAAAAATTAGACTGAATAAAAATGTTTGTTTGTAAATGTCTATAAAAGAGGCAGAATGGCACAAAGTTAAAAAAGTAGTGTCTAAGGCAAACCAAATAATAAGATACCTTAATTAAAATAAGCATACCATCCCTCTAAAATTTTTACAGTGTGGAAAATGTACGCAGAAGCAGAAAGATGGCTGTTGTCAGAGTTTACCCTTGGAAGTGCTGATCAGTATTATACAAAAACAACACAGATACATTTAATCCAAGACATACTTGGATCATTTGATCTTTAGTTGTTATACACCAATGAAAAAATACAATGTATTATCCCAATGTTCATAGTATAAATCTGCAAAATGCCAAAAATTATTTTTAGAAAGGGAACAAGTGTAACTTTCTGAACTATATGTGTACATGAGGACCAAAAAGAAACGATCCATTCTCTTATAGCCCATAACGT